>CAWUFW010016683.1:0-297594 GCA_963921515.1 Calotriton arnoldi | reverse complement strand
TAGCCGCGCTGCGCTCCAAGCTCATTTGACAGCGTATGGAGTGCCTGACGCGGGTGTCGCTCTAATCTTTGTGGTGCAAGCTGATCCAGCTTACCACTTTGAGGTGTTTTATTCATGGGTCACTTTTCCGGTGGTGGATGGAGCTGATAATTTGTTCCATGTGTACACTGCCACGGCCCTTCCTAATGCTTATCGGCCGTATCAGGCTCTTAAGGTTCCGCTCACGGCATGGCAACACCAAATTTGGTTTAATGGCGCCCTCCCACACCCGGTCACCCCGATTCGTTTAGGCCCTTTATAGATAGATGGGGCCGCTTGGCCTGTTTTGGCCAGGTACACCCTGCATCCACGTTATTTAGCGGTTCCGGTAGATGAACTGCGCGTTTTGCATACGTCTTTGGTACGTGTGCACAGAGCTTTGGTAGAATATGTCACACACAATGTCCAGTTGGCCCCTCCTGGAGTTGCAGCGCAACCAGCTGGGCCTGGCGGTGTAACTATAAGTCCTGTCATGGTTAATTCGGTGATGGGCAAGCGCCCACAGAATAAGGATGATTTACCTTATTGGCTTGCTGAGAAATTTGACCAGCTGGAGGCGGTGTTTCCAAATATCTCTCCTGTGGAAAAACACAGGATTTTGACTATAAGTTTGCCAAAGGACTTAATTCCCGAGTTAACAGACTGCAACAACTGGGGTAAGGTATTTGCAGCAGTGTATGCGAAGTGTTTCGGCACTCCCTCCATGACAGTCCTCCCCGCCGTGATTAAGCGTGTTCAAGACGAACATGGCCCTGAAGCGGCTGTAGAATTGGGTTTGCGACTAGTGAGAGTGTTCGATGTAGTGGCTGATCTAATCCTTGCCAATGTCAACGGTGATGCAGTTAACTTTCAAGTAGCGAACGCTTTGGCTTTAGTCCCAGAGCTGGACAAGCCTCGCGAATTACCGAAAATTATTGCACAGGCTTATAAAACCATTGGTAGCAATAGTTTGGGAGTTAAGCCTTTTGCTAAACCGCAAACTCAGACACAAACACAACAAAAATCGCAGTCTGATAAAGACGAGAAACCGTTCTTTTTTAAAAAGAACTGGAAAATAAAGAAGTAGGGGACGCAACCTCAGAAACAGGGGTCGCGAGCTGCGTAACCGGCTTCCGAGTCTTCTGAATGCACTTATGATTTGCGCGACTGAGCGAGAATTAAGTCTCCTGACAGGTTTCAGGTCCCTGAACAGCGTTCTCCTCTTTCTTCACAGGCACCATCGGGCTCACAGGCTGGTGGAGGAGATTGCCAGGATCGAGGCAAGGGTCGAGACGCCCCCCCAAAGACGGGACCAGCCTCGTCAGACTGGAAGCAAGGGGAAACAAGAAGAATTTCCACGTTCTCGTCCTCATTTCAGAAGAAAAAAGTTGCTGCTTTAACAGCGAGATATGCCACAGATGGTGAGAACGAGACTCCTGAATTAGACGTGGGCAGTGGCGCTGCTAGACAGCGCCGCGGAAGTTACCATAGTGCGGGAGGCACTGCGTCCTCATGTGGAGGCGACAGCAACTGACACTTTCATTACTGTCGAGACAGCTGACACCCGAGTGGCACCCCTTGACAGACTATATAATATAGTCCTTTTAATTGAGGGTGACATTAGGCGTGTTATTAAAGAGATTTTTTGGGAAAATCTGACCTCTTCTTACAACATATTATTGGCAGAGGCGGATTGGCCACCATCACTTGCTCTTGGTGCTCCCAAAGGGGAGGAAGTAATACTTCCGAGTTTTTCACATTATGTCCCCAAGGAGCATGCGGAGGCTTTCGCAGCAGAATGGGCTGTGGCCCTAGCCCCGGCACTGTACCGTAATCACGTGGGCTGGGAAAAGAATTCTCCCCCCCCATGAAATACCATTGCGGTCTATGCCACAGGCTCCACCCCAATATCCCCTCCGGCGGGCAGCTAAAGGTCCCGTTTCAGACATTCTGACACAGTTGGAGTATCAAGGAGTGATTGTGACATGCGTGTCACCAATGAATAACCCCCTTTTCGCGGTTTCTAAACCCAATGGGTCGTACCGCTTAGTTTTAGATTATTGGCTTTTGAACTCTCATTGCCGAACCTTTGTGGTACAGAATACCCATAGTTCTGCTCTAGTCGACAGTCTTGTTCGTAAAAAATATAAAATGACACTTGACCTTTCCAATGGATTTTACACACACAATTTGTCCCCTGAATGCAGTCAATGGACCGCGTTCACCTCCGGTGGAAAACAACTAAAATTCCGGCGTTTGCCAATGGGCTACAAGAACAGCCCGGGGGTCTTCGCCGCCCGTGTTGTCTCTTTGTTGGACAGCATGGACCCAGATGCGTATTCGTACGTGGATGATATATATCTGACAGACGACGAACTATGGCCGCATCTTTCCCGAGTCGACCGCATTATTCTTGAATTTGCGGACTATGGTTATAAATTAAATTTTGCCAAATCACACATCACAGAGTACGCGGTGTTGTTTTTGGGCTACGAGCTCAACAATGAAGGTAGGGGCTTAGCTCCCCACTTCCTGGAGAAGTGCGCACTTCTGCGCCCTCCAACAACCCTGAAAAAACTTCAGTCTTTGCTGGGATTTTTGAACTTCGGGTGTTCTTACATTCCCGAGTATGCCCAGCGTATCAAGCCTCTTTATGCCTTGATACAACCAACCTTTTCAAAGTCGTGCTGGCTTCCGGAACATTCAGCTATTCTGCAATCTTTGCAGTCTGATCTACTTGAATCTAAGTTCTTGTTGACTCGTGATAACCACACGAACCTGGTGATCAGAATCGTGCCAGGCGCAGTGGGTTTCACTTACTTGACGTTTAACGAAGGTGACACAGTACCTATTGCATACAGGTCGCATCTTTACACTTCTGCCGAGTTGTGCTTTTCAACTGTGGAAAAAGTTTTGACTGCAGTGCAAATGGCAATTCTTAAGGAACGCGCACTGGCACAGGGAAAACGCATTTTGGTGGTAACACCATATCCTGCCCTTGAGGCAGTGACAAAGGCAAGTGTACCGAACTCTAAGGCTTTGCACCCGCGTTGGATACAATGGGCTACTTCTTTGACGTCTCCGGATGTCACCTTTATCTTTGATTCCTCTCTTCAGACACAGGAGTTCTTGCAGTATGAATTTGTTCATCCTCCTCCTCTGTCTTTACTGCCGCTTGAGGAGTACAAATGTATCATTTACACCGATGGTTCGGCGCAACCAGCCACGGGTTCTAAGCATGCTTATTCAGCAGCATGTGCTATTGTGGCGGGTACCATGGTGAACGGTGAGTTCAAGTTGAGTGTTGTGCACACGCAGGCACTGGGAGACAGTACCGCCCAATTGGCCGAGCTGCGTGCTTTGGTGCTCGCACTTGAGTTTGCAGACCCAGATGTGACTACTCTCATTGTATGCGATTCTTACTACTGTGTTCAGTCTTTTAATGACAACTTATTCTTTTGGTCTCAGAACGACTATCGAGATTCTAAAGGCAGCGCAATTAAGCATAAAATGCTTTGGGTTCGAGTAGCAGATCTTAAATGACGTCTGCCTCTCGCACAGGTGATTCACACTCTTGGCCACCAGCGTGTGGGCGCACACGCGGTCGGTAACAGTTTGGCGGACGAGGCTGCCAAATCAGCAGTAGCCACGTGCTCAGTAGCAGCCGTTACAAGATCCATGACAAAAATAGATAATGAGATTTTGGCAGCTATTGCTGCTACTAAGGAAGGTTCTAATTGCCCACAGGGTTTCCCTTCCAAGTACTCTTATCACTTAAGTCCCGACCAGGTTCCTTATGTAAGAATTCCAGACGTTGGTGATCGGCTGATTCCCAACGCGAACCGCAGGAATTCTTTGATAACAGCCGCACACGAAGGCTTGGCTTCGGCCCATGCTGGCGTGTCTGCAACTGTTTCAATCTTGCAACAGCGTTATTGGTGGCGTGGTTTATATAAACAGACCCGTAATTATGTCCTTTCTTGTGACATCTGTCAGCAAATTAAGCCCTCTACGGTTACTAGTTCAGCCCCAAACACAGCTCTGCATTTCTGATAAACCTTTTGGTTGTGTATATCTTGATCACTGCGGTCCATTTTCTTCTGATACTGCATATAAATACATCTTAGTTGCAGTTGATTCGTGCACACGTTTCATCTGGGTTTGGCCACAACGCAGTGCTGACGCTCGAAATGTCATCAGGGATTTGCGCGTCTTTGTGGGAATTTTTGCCTGTGGCACCTTCCATTCCGACCAAGGTCCAGCGTTCGCCTCTAAGGCGTACAAGGATGCGATGAGGTCTATGGGGGTGCTGGTGCAATTTTCGTCTCCATACAGGCCTGAGGGCAACTCAATTGTGGAGCGAATGAACCGTGACTTAAAGCAATCATTGACAGCTAAAGTCTTAGGTACTGGCAGGAACTGGCTGGCCCACTTGTATGGCGTGCAACGTGCACTCAATAATCTCCCTAGAAGATCTCTGGGTGGGCGGACCCCATACGAAATGCTCTTTGGCATACAGATGTTTGTGCCAGACCTTGATGGTCTAGACATGGCGGCAGCTGCCGCAACCTTTGACGTAGATAATCATTCTACTATGTTACAGGACTTACAGGAGACCCGTGACAGACTTGCAACTGAACACTTACCCTCTGCCACTGACGCTGCACTGCAGATTCCGGTTGCCGGCTGGCTTCCGAACATTGGAGATAAGGTCCGAGAGATGGTGGAAAACAAAAAAGAATTTGGCCCCTCTTATCGTGCACCGGTTCCAGTCCTTGGCTTAAAGGGTACTCGTACAGTCATCTTACCACCGCTTCCTGGTCGCAAAGACAACAGATACATCTCAGTGGACAATGTCAAGCTACAACATCTGGCCGATTCTGAATAGTGTAACACCTGCGGTATCATGTGCAGCCATTTCAAGGAATCCTGCTGGTGGCCCTCCGGTCACCACGTCTAACGATGTTGCCATTGGGATGGTCTCTCAACCAGATCGCCTGCTCGTCCCACCAGCTTCCACCTGCAACGAGGAAACTGAATATGCTTATCCCACAAGCGAGTCATTGACTGGTTTGCCTACAACACCACTGAACCAGTCCCGTTTTTCTTTTTACTCAAGTTCCACTTCATCATTTGTCCCAACCAAATTTAGTGTTTTTGTATCCTGGTTTAGAGACAATTTTTTGGTCCCTCCTTGGACTTACATCTGGTTGGTACTATTCCTGATTTTCCTGTTCATGTCCATTGGCTTTGTGGCAGTTTTTTTCTTACTCATCAATGGTCACTACTTGCCAGAGCGCTCTGCAGTGAACTCTGTTGCTGGAACTTTGGCTCCTCACTCTTCTTCACATATAATGAAGCGTGACCAGACATTTGTGAACATTTCCGCCTTTCCAGTCGCAGATGGCATCGTATGGGATGCAGTGAATTTCTAAATTCATGGACCGACAGAAATTATCAATGTACCAACTGTACTTCATGTTTCCATGGGTGATGTGGTAAAAAGAAACATACGTTCAGATGATTGGGATGTGCATGCAATTCAATCCTTGTTTTCCGATTTGAAATATTATGCTGCCTTTAATGCTGAGGATTTGTATTTGGATTCTGCTAATTATGCCGATTTGTAATGTTACCAACATTATGGTAACCATTTCTTGCATAAATCTAGTACACTTCGAGGTAGTTTTAATTATACCCAGTGGGAACATTGCCCCACCCCTCTGCAAGGGAGCTCCCAAACTCTGATAAATAAGTTTACTTATTTTACAGACTTTGATAGGTCAAACCCAGGGTCCTATTATTTTAAATTAAACATTTCTTCCAATCCAAAGGTGATGTTAACCCACACCAAATTACTGTATTCCAGTTCCTTTATGGACGCATTAGCTGTTGGTGGCTACGAGCACTGGAAGGCCACCATTGATTTGCAATCTATTTGGGGCACTAAGTCCTGGCAGGTACGCAGTACCGAGGCCTTACATCGCGCTTGCCTCATCCCGACCCAAATTTTATTTTTAAATAATACTATATTTCAAACAACTTGTTTTGGTTTGGCAACTTCCAAACAATTGAATGCACCTACCGTTCCTGCGCTGTCTTCATTGCCTAACTGGAGCTTGCATTTAAATTATTCCATTGACGAGTTGCAAGCTTTGTTTCAAAATAATTAATTTAATGTCTCTGCATTAGATCCCTCAGAATGGTTGGTGTGGCCGATAGCTTCTAATGCCTACCATCTACGTTTTCATAACTCTGCTCCTGGTTACAAACAGGATCGACCTGATCCACGTTTCTCTAACTCACGTTCGGTTACAACATATTCAGTGGTTAAATTATGTAAACAGTGGTTGCAGCACTCTACACTAGAGTCCGTGAAACAACATTTATCTTTGTTATCCAGTAACATTGATCTGGCCGACTTTGTTCTGGGACCTAGAGGTCCGAGACCAAAAAGATTTATTTATGTGACTTACAATGAAATCTGGAAGCTTTCTCAAATAGAAGCTGCTTCCCGTTTACGGGAAATAGACCAGGCAAATTTAGAAAAAGTACTTGCTGTTGTTGACAATAGTATTAACACGCTGTCTTCCCGCATTTACACATTAGATAACATTGTTTCTTCTGTAGTTGATATTGTACAAGATGAAGTGTCTGTGTTATATCATGGTCAGGATCAATTGCGTTCAGTGATGCAGTTTGCATGAACTTTGCAAACTCTGAAAATGGGGAAGGTACCATGGGATTACTTAAACGCTACTGCATTGTTTTTGCCGTTTAATTTGACTGACAAACAGCAGTTCATGTCCATGAAAGATGCAACATACACTCTTCTACATATAGAAAAAATAGATCCTTTACCTTTCTCTGTGGCAGAAACTGACTCTGCAGTTTGGCTCATACACGGGGTTATCTCTTTGCCTTTCTCTTTGTTTGAATTCAGTTCCTGCATGAAACATTACCCGATTGGTCATTTTGAACCCTTGGGCAGTACCTTTCTGCATGAAGTGTGGTCCTTGCCTTTCACATACAGATGCCTTAGGGATGACAAAGAGGTGTACCTTACAGGGGAGTCTTGCGATTCTACTGTGGGTCATTCCCTTGTTTGTAAAAACATTAAATTGCACGGGGCTTGTAATGTTTCCGCCCCGAATCTTGCATGTGTTTTAAAGGGTATTCCTGTTCCAGCTATATCACCTACTTTCACTATGCTGGCTAACGGTAGCTATCTGCTTTTAAATAATCAATATTGCTGTGGGTTGCAAGCTGGCATACCCTACATTGTAACAGTTTCGCAACGCGTAGTATGCTGCCAAAATGTGCTTTTTTCACCCCCGCGTGGGAAGTTAGATAGTTCCATTTGACCTTACATACCGACTTTGAAGGCAGATTTCAATAAATTGAGCAGAATAAAGGCGCTATTATTAAACCAGGAGGTTATGCTCACTTCCGCACGGGAGACCTTCGTCCTCCAAGTGGCCAGCGCCCACAGTGAAATACAGGCCCTTTTAAATACTAACCTCCCCCAACATTTCGGTGAACTGATTCACCGTATATTTAATGCATCTAATACCAACGGCCTTGTGCACTTTTTTAAAGTTGTGGGCTCTGGCCTTCTGTCGTCCTTTCAGACTATATTTGGTGTAATACCGGCTTTTATTCGTTCCATTTTTTCTAGCGCCTTTGGTGGCTTCCTATTAATCCTAGCCTTAGCTGCTGGAATATTGCTTTTGCTTTGCCTGCTGCGCAATGGCTGCACCTCTTGTGGGCCTACACAGCCCAGGGCGACTGCGGATGCTCCGTGACCATATGCATGAAAGCTTCAGTACACTACCACTGGCAACACTCAGCGTGGCTTATGGATTATCTTTTTGCTTTGCGTATTTCACTTGCGTGCAACCTGTGCAATCCTGTTTACGATGTCCGTTTTCATGGTCCTTGGATGTTTGCCTCTCCAATACGTCTTGTTCGGATCCGGATTTCGACCAGTTGCTGAGCCCCTTAATGGCCCATGAACGGGAATGTTCCGGTGATGGATTAATGGCGCGTGCGGCTGCACTTGGAGTCTTGGCACAATGGGATATCTGTGCGGCTGCTCAGAATCTCCTACAACAAAGTTATATTGAATATCACGCAAGTTGTCCCGCAATGCTGATCGCTGCTCCCTATTATGAGGAACATGAATGCAGTTCCAATTTGTTGAACTGGATGGCATCTCTTTTTCAAATTATGACAATGATGTCTTTTTGGAAGGTGTTGCATTCTTCTGCGCATACACTCTGATGGATTAGTTGTGTTGACTCTCAATAAACTGCATAACCAGATTTTTTTATTCTCTTTGAGTGGCCTTTTTTCTGGCCCTATTTAGAATTTTTTTTTCTTCTCGCATTTTTTCCCAAAAACTTTTCCCACCTATAGACGTTTGCATTCTGCTCCATCTATTTGAACTCTGTTTTCGTCCTATGTCTTGACCTATGGACTGACCAGGGGAGGGTGTAGTGTGGATTGTGGCCTCATTGTCGACATTGCTAAGTTAGCTTAGGCCTAGCTGCCATGATGCCTCTTTTGCACATGTTACTTCGTGACATTGTTTTTCTAGACTCTGCTCGTGCCTATGTTCATGAGAACTGTCAACATTTCTGCCTTTCACGTTTTCTGCTGTTCTCTGTGGTTTTCATCTGCACACGATGTACAAGGTCGAAAAACAACATCCCTTGTTATTCTGTTCTGGTCAGCCCCACGCACTTAGACATAACACGAAGCACAGCTGCACTGCTGAAATTCGAGTGCTTTTAATATTGCAAGCTACCTGTTAGAGGCACTTGGAGAAAAACCTTTCCAGGGAGAAGAGCTGTGCTTGTCCGATGATGTAAACCTTGCATCTAGTTCTTAAGGTATGGGGGTCCCCCTGACAAAGCCCAGAGGTCTTCTATTTTTATAATAAACTTGTTACTAGCACGAGGAGGGTGGCAAGGCATTATAGTCCTTTATCCACTGTCTTTATAAAATGCTGTCCCCGTTTGTATTCTATGGAATTGTAACAATGCTTACTATTTTGTCTTTATGCATTATGCTGCTAGTACTGGCACGTGTACTGTGTCTTAGAGCACGTTAGTTGAAATAAACATTTTAAACTATACTGTGTCTCTTAATATGCACGTTGTGGAAAGTATGAGCGAGTAATGAAAGAGTGTTCTTGCTCCCGCGATTCCTGAAAGAGTCCGTGTTCTGGGATGTCTAATCATTGGTAGCTTCGCTGTAGTACGGAGAACGAATGAGACACTATAGCTAGTCGGATTGGGATTTTGGGCACTAAGGTGGATGGTTGGTACCCCACCATACACCGAGGTCCTGTTTTCCTGCGCATAGTTCTGTATATGTGCAGAATCCCCGCAACAGGTTAAGGCTCGGCCAGAAGGCCTCCGCTTTGCTCCTAATCAACTGCTATTTCAACCCTCAAAAAACTCGAAAGCACACAAAATGGTCTCTTTCTGCACAATCTTAGAAGAAATCCTTGTGGCCTAACCCTCCCATGAAGTAGTGATTGCGGAGGATTTTAACACCAAGTCCCTGGGAAAAGATTCTAAGATGGCACAAGTGTCACAGGAACAAGTCAACAAGCTACTTGCCTCATTTAACTTAAAGTCGGCAGATCAAGTCACGACATGCCCTGGAAGCATGCCTTGTCCCACATTCAAAAGGATAACAACAATCAATTACATTTTTATGTCCCTTTCCTTGGCAGACTACCTTTGCAACTTCGAAATAACAAAGGGACAAGAAAGTGTCCATAATCCCCTAGTCTTGACCTAGGACATCTGACAGCAGACAAATTTATGGGGGTAGGCACTTCAACTGGTGCAGAAACAAAAACTTTAGTCAGGAGAGAGTTAAATGGTGACCCTTTCACTCTGCACAGGTGACCAAATGGCTCAGTAACAGAACCAACAGCTATAACACCTTAACTCGGGGGCAAATTCTAACGCAATGGGACACAATGATTAAAGAACTGTCAGATACCATGCTCGGGCCTAGGTGCCATTTGCAAACCTCAAAGCCACCACAATCCTATCTACACAAACATCTGCATGCCCGGGACATCAATCCATCACGGTAGAACCTAAGGAGAACCATCCGAGTATGTAAAACCAACTCCACAAGCAAAAATGTAAAGGCAGTCAAAGACTTGCGGAAAAGCACACAAAAATGTTACATGGGAACTTAAGATAGCTGAACAAGAAAAGGAGTGGCTAAAGATATTCAGGATGCTTAAGGAAAGATCTCGCGCTCGCTTCTGGAATTATTTGAACAAATTAAAATCACCATACCCAACAAGGGAAAATGCAGTCTCTGAATCTGGATGGGAAAGGCATGTAACCGGCCTTTTTTCCGCTCAGCGCAAAACAGACAAAAAGAGCCCTACTCGGCAGCAAAGAGGAGACCCACAAGAATTAACCTCACCATCCCAAATTGTAAAACTAATTAAGGATTTGAAAGGCGATGGAGTGCCAGGCCCAAACGGCCTCCCAGCCGGCATCTTCAAATGTGCACCAGAGGACTGGGCATCCCTTTTGACCCTGCTTTTCAACTCAGCTTCCAGCTTGGGCCAAATTCCAGAAGCTTGGAGAGGTTCCACTCTATGCCTGATATTTAAAAAAGGCAATCCCTCAAAGCCATGTAACTATCGCCTAATAGCTTTGCTAGACTTGGAAGCAAAAGCTTATGCCCGGATCTTACTGAAAAACCTGGAAAGCTAAGCGTTAGAAAATGAGCTGCTCCCTTTTTCCAAACAGGTTTTTGTGGAGGAGCAGCCACCAATGATAATATCATTGCACTAGCCGCCCTTAGCCACCAAACCACGAAACATAAACAACTCCCTCTCTTTTGTTGCTTTATTGACTTCACTGCAGCATTCAAAAAGGTTGACAGACCAACTCTGTGGAGGAAACTAGCACATTGGGGTATCCCATCGCCTGTTTTAACGGCCATCATTTCTTTGTACTCTGCAACTTGGGTTTGTGTTAGAATGGGTCCAACCACACTCACCGCCAAAATTCCTACTTTTGGGGGCCTGAAAAATGGCTGTATGTTCGCTCCCCTACTTTTTAATCTATACACAGCAGATCTGGGGAATGCTTTGGCAAACAGTAGCCTAGCCCTCCCCCGATTAGGTCATAGATCACTCCACATCCTTCAATATGCAGACGACATTGTTATTGTGGATCACACAAAAGTGGGGCTTCAGCAAGCACTGACTAGCCTCCATGCATACAATGCGAAGAACTTTCTTACCATCAACCCAAATAAGACTAAAATACTAGTATTTGGTCGCTACAAGAACAAAAACAGGTTTTCATGTACCATGGGCCCTACGATCATCACTTCAGCTCACAAATTTAAATATCTGGGGGTGTAGTTCACTGAACCCGCCCAAACAAATGCATTTAAAAAGAAATCAACATCAATCATCTATGGCTTAGCCAGGCTTAATAACAATTTAAACAGCCCATCTGCTGAGGGAATAATCAGAAACTCATACTTCCCTTCTCCCAGCATTACAATATAGCCACCAAGCCTTCCCTGGTGCATGCTCAGAATGTTTGGAACATGCGCAGTGCATGGGATACAAAAAAATCTTTTGACTGCTGAAATATCTCAGTAGAGCAAGACTCAGATTGGAACTTGGGTTAGTGAAACAATCTCTTATCACGGAGGCAGACTTCCTCAAATTTTATATTTGCATATTAAAATCATCAGAGAATTCTCTCAAGGCATGCCTCAGAGTCATTTTTGAAAAACCAGGATCCCCGTGGAATAAACAACTTCAGAGAGCGGTAGCAACTACTGGGATAAATCAAGCAGCACTCGCACTGGAGTCTATCTCCTACACAACATGGAAAAAACCCATCAACAGACAAGTGTGACTGGCCTCATTTAAGCAAGATCAAGCTTCCTTAAAATCTACAGACTCCTTGCACCCTTTAAACTCTTTGTATCTGGTAGCAAAAGCCCAGCCCTACCTATCAATTTCCCTTAACATTAGAACAAGGAGAGTGTTCATGTACATGCGTTTGGTGGGCCTACCGATTCTGGATTTCAATCCAGCATGGGCTAACCAGGACAACGGCGGCGCCTGTAGTTTATGTATTTATAAAAACAAATCATGGCTGCACCTTTTGTGCTGCTGTCTCGCCAAGGTTAAAGAAAGGAGAGTTTTACTGGGGCAATTATTCCTGAGATAAAGGGTCCGCGCTTGCACAGAGGCATCAGCAGTATGTTTTTCACAATCTGAGGCCCCCCCTCGCTCGCTGCGGGAGATTTGTAAAGAGGCTTAGAGACACACTACACCCTCACCCTGAACCTTTGCAACGTCCGCACAAAGTCCAGGAATTGATATTGGACTAATATACATAGAAATCGGGAGATAAATAGCCTTGCCTATGGCACGGGCATTCCAGGAATGTCTCAAGAGTCTGAGAAATGCCCCTGTGTCAAGTTGCTGTTGGGTCACCCTGCTACTTTAATGGCAGGCCCTCCTCCGGAAACCAGAGCTGATAAATTAGTAAGCTCTAACACTCTTTATTTATCTTTTCCTGAAACTAGTGGTCTCTGTCGGGTTTTATGAAATAGTTATAATCACATTACCCATTTCTCCCAAATTATAGAGTATACTTTTGTTAAAAGTGACTGCTGTAGAGAATGAATGGCAGGCTAAATGTATCTATAGATTTGTATGAATGAATTTGCAGTTTTTTAAAAGTTTTTATCTTTTTGTAATGATTTTAATTAACTGATACAAATAAAAAGGAATATATATATATAATATATATAGTGGTTCACCCTTACAAGGATTGTGATTATTACTTGAGGTGGAAACCTGACTAAACTGGATTTTAGTAATCAAGGTAGATAATCAGAAGGCGAGCGTCTCGACAAGAGCAATCATCCTAATAAATGTTTATATCCATCCAAGAAAAGAAACAAAAGGGGAACACATGAAAATTTTGCTTGAAATAATAAAAACAATACAGAAACAACACAAATTAGCCCTATTTATCATCACTGGAGACTTTAATACAGATCTGTGTAAGAAATCGAAAAATACTCGTCAAAGTGAGAACGCATATAGAACGCAGCTAGAACAATTAGGGCTAAGCCATCTGAACGGAAACTCAAAAGATGACTCACCTGCGTCAATTACTTTTATAAGTGGTAATAAAACCTCAACTATTGACCACACATTGGTAAGTGATTTTGGAAGGCATCAGGTATGCTAATTTCAAATAACTCCTCGCACTGAGAGCGACCATTTTCCACAAATCATCAGGATAATGTATAAAACGGATTTGATACCATCAATTAAAGAAATAACTACGGGCCCTCAAGTATATAATCTAAAGAACCTGAAATGGAGAGGCACGAGGCCAGAAACGCTGATGATGGAGGTCTACTCCTGTGCAGGTTCCATAGATGTAATAAAAAGCAAATTAAATCCACAAGAAAATATGCATTTAGAAGCAGGTGAATGGCAAAAGGCATTGGAAATTTTTAAGAATACATTATTGGAAAAATTTCAAGTAAAAAATCAACTAAGTAAGAATAATTTCAGCACAACACACAACAATATATTTGGATCCCATGTCTGGTACAGCAGAGAATTACATAACCAAAAAAAGCGAATATTAAAAGAAATTAGGAAAATCAGGAAGCAGCTTAGACAAGGTACCCAACCGGATAAAAAAGATTGCAAAATTTAAGAACTCAATACAAGAAAAATTGCTGGAAAGCAAAAACAAGATTGAAAATTGACTTGTGGAATAAACTCTTGATGGCAAGTAAACACGCGAATAGCAAAAAATTTTGGCAGTTGATAAACGGATTGGCTCTTGGAAAGAACAGACAACAAAATGCGGGGATAAACGCTGCCTCATGGGAAGCTCACGTTCAACGAATGTAGGCTGATCCCGAGCCCAAGGTTAACAAAGGCAGCATATATGTAGATTCTATAATGCGAGAAGGTTTATTCCAAGAATCCCAGACAGACAACACAGTTTATGAGAAGGAAAACTTGAATAATATACATCACAACGCAAATACACTGTTAATACCAGACACAGATCAATTGATAAGAATTATAAAGAAATTAAAGCCAGAAGGTGCGGCAGGACCGAACGGAATCCCCAACGCGCTATTTAAAGGAGACGTGATATATTGGGCTCATTACTTTTTTCCCCTATTCAATGAGCTGTATCGCACAAATCGAATCCAGGACTCGTGGAAAGGTAACATCTTTCAAACAATTTTTAAAAGTGGAAATCCGTCATCACCAACAAATTATAGGCTCATAGCCTTAATTGACGTAGAAGCGAAGCTCTACGCCTCCTGCCTATTGGAGCACCTTAATTCATGGACAGAGGACAAAAAGCTTATACCGCGGTTCCAAACAGGATTTAGGGCCGGGATGGGAACATCAACAAATTTAGCAGCATTAACATTATTAGCTGAAAAGGCAATAAACAAGAAGACCCGGCTCTTTGCCTGTTTTGTAGACCTTAAGTCCGCATTCGAACGATTGCCTCGCAAGCTCTTATGGCAAAAATTGGCTAAATGGGGCATTAACAGCAGTTTGCTGAGGGCTATTATCGAGTTATATACTGGAACCTGGGCCAGGTTAAAATTGGAGATGGCAGACGAGCGACTAACAAAATAGAGACAAGGAACGGATTAAAACAGGGGTGTGTGCTAGCCCCCAGCTTGTTTAATTTATATCTTGCCAACCTTGCTGAAGCACTTCAGAATGAGAACTGCCACCCGCCTTCTCTGGCGAACAAGGAAATAAGATATCTTCAGTATGCAGATGACATCGTCCTATTAAGCCAAACGCCAATAAGACTACAACGCAGCATGAAAGCTCTAAAAATATATATGGACAAACAAAGATTAGAATTAAATCTGCAAAAAACGAAAGTAGTTCGACTGTTAGACTGTAAATATAAGTCATACTCCTGATTCCTGGAAGGGAAAAAAGTCGAGGTAGCCGAAACATATAAATATCTAGGATTCAACATTGAACATCAAATGAAGTACAAACAGCCCTCTGCAGCAATGATGGCAAAAGCCCAATCGCTAATTTATGGTTTTAAGCTATTAAAAAGGAAATTGAGCTGTCAATCCTTTGCCCACCTGCTATCCGTAATGCGTGCCCAGTTAATGCCAACAGTTACGTACGGCACAGAAATGATGAAGGGTCATGAAACAACCATCCTAAATAAAATTCAAACGAGAGTATTTAAATCAGTTTTTAACATATCAAAATCGGCTTCTCCGGCTCAAGTCCGTCTTGAGTTCGGATTGATAAATCAAATACTTCAAAGCAAAGCAACCTTTGTTAAGTTATGTTGGCGACTGCGCGCATCTAAAAGAGAAACTATTGATAACTTGTGCTGGCAGGAAATAGAAGAACAAAAACTGATCAGTCAGGCAATAGAGGAACTAGGCGTGCACGAAGTTTGGACGGCGCATATAGGAAAAGCAGCCTTTTATCAGGCAATTAGAGGCACAGCCAAAATGTTGTTTCATACAACTGACAAGAATATTCTCACACGAAGACGCCACGCCTGGACAGTGATCAATTCCTACAAAGAGGCAGCCGCAGGAATACCTTTCAGCTCATTTCTCACAGAACATAAAACAACAGTTCATGCAATTCCGCTTCGGCATGTGGGAAATTAAAGATCTTGCTCCCAATTGGAAATGCCAGTTTCAAAATCAAGAATGTCGGCTGGGCAAATATAAGAAAGAGTCTTTAACGCGTATTCTCTGTGCATGTCCAAAGTTTGGATTAGAAAGGAAAAAACTGTTGAAAACAATTTTTACAATATTAAAAATCCATACCTGCAGGCAAGCGGTAACAACTTGGCTGGGAGGCATCTCACTCCCACTTGTCTGCAGAGGGGTAACATTTTTAAAAGTCAATTTAAAAGAAATAGCCCAAATAAAGGATCAATAACATAAAAAGGGCACATGTAAAGTTCAGTTGGATTACAAAGCGACCAAGAGTCTAGCAATCCTAAATTAAATGATAAAGGATGGTTCCCTATTAAGAAGAAAATTCTGGATCAAGGACAATATTGAAATTAACCACGAACAATGATCTTGACGGGAAACAATAATCCCACCTTATACAAAAACTCTGAAATAAAAAAGGAGTCGCTTTGTATCTTACTCTGACTGTAAAGAAACTTTGTTTGCCAATGTTCTGTCGCATGAGAGATATGTGAAGTATATTATGAATTTTAATGAGATGACATTATGAATTTTGTCGTACATTTATACTTATTTTTAAAAACAAATTGTAAAATAAGGGCACAAAAGGTTTTATGAATGTTTTTGTTTTATATTTATCATATAGTGTATTGGCTTTAAAAAGACTAAACACTAGAATAAAAACTTTGAACTTATTACTTGAGGTGGGTACATACCCAACTCATCTAATAACCCAATTTCTTACAGTCACTGCTCAATAAAATTACAATTGAAAAACCTCCAGTAACCTTTCTGAACACAACAATTTTCCCACATCATCAGCAGCTTTCAATAGCCCTTTCCATCAAAGGCATGGATCGGAACACATAACTTTAAGCTTCAAGCTATCTCCTTTGGCATTAATAAAAACAAGCTCCCATGCTGTCAATTGGTATGGGTGAAAAGAATCATTTCATACAAACCCATGCTCAAATAATTTGCAAATGAAAGGTTTACAAATTTCAAAGAACACAGAATTATATCAACAAATTTACATGGAAAGAGAACCATTTGTAACTTGTGCACAAGCTTTGCAACCAAAACATAAATCTAATGAGGAACACATTAAATGCATTCTCCTTTTTACGGCACAAACAACACAAATTTGAAGGGCTACCAAAATAAAAATGGAACACTGAAAACCAATCTGGAAATTCTAACAATCACACAGAACCAACCGTTATTTGTCCACTCAAGAAAATCAAACTTAGGTTCGAGAGAGATACAACTTACCGGCCCGGTGAAGGCGCTTGGAGTGTCGGAGGACGCATGAACACCAGAATACCTGTCCAGGTAAGATTGGTGAAGGCGGGAGAGGGGCACTCGGCGAAAAGAACCGAGTGAGTGTTTCTGCACATATCAGCAGTGCTGTGTGGAGATTCAAGAAATCAATGTCATCCTCGGCAATGCAGGACAGAGAGTAAAGGGCCCGGAAGGCATTTGAAAATGAAATTGCGAGAAACCAGTAGTAGAGCAAATACACAAGATGGAGTACAAAATCTGGATCTGGGAACAAAACTTAAAACAATAGGAAAATTAACTCAGAGTGAGCTGACAAAATGGTGGGAGATTAAATCTCTCCAGAGATGCTTGGAGGTGGGACGGATACCGAGGGAGTTACTCATTTTAGTTGCATCCAGCTTTGAAAATCTGTACCCGGACATGTTGAAAGAATGGGGTCAAAGTAACACTGACGCCTCAACTAGGCTAGTACAAATACTTGTTAAATACGCAGAAATAGATAGACAAACAATATTACGCCTTCAAAGAAGAAATTAAAATATGCATAGAGAAAGAGGAAAGCATTATTGTAAGCTAGAAAGCGTTGAAATTCAAAAGAGATAAAAATGATTATGAAAAGGGACAAATCTTTACATTTGCACGCAGATTTGACACTATGAGAAGACAGAGACTCTCGGAATGCAACCGGCAAAGGCAAGAACGAAGACTGAGTGAATCGGCATCAGCAGCTAGTTCTGCTGTAAGCTCAGAAGTGGAAACTGATCCAGATGAACTGCTAAGGAGAAGAGATGTGACCTCTGTAATAGATGAATTTAATTTTTTACGTACAGACAGACTTTTAAATCTCAGACCAAGATTAAAACATCAAGAAAGAAAACAGGACCCAAAAGAAACACCCCTACAAGCGGCCTGCAACAACAACAGAAAGAGAAACACAAAGGCAAACAGAAATAAAGCAACAAGGGCCATTGGTAGTAAATCTTACAGACATCCACTTAAAGGAAGAAGAAATGAATATCCTTAATTTGGGACTATCATTCTGCTCTGAGAAAGATTTTAATTATGCGACAACTAGAGTAGACTTATACAAATTCATAAGGAAACTGAAGCTGAAGAAATATTATGCCACGCAGGTGAAAGTGAAACCACCTTCAACAAAAACAGGGAGACAGGAAGAAATGAATTTCAATGTATCAGACATGCAAATTCCATTGGACTTAAGACGCTTGGAGAACGAAACTGAAGGTATCAATACCCATATGACGGAAGAAGAATTGATTGCTAACATGGGCTTGCAGGTCGATGAGGAAGTACTAAGTCCAGTCAAATCTCCCTCCAAATTCATACCAAATCTTCCCAAAGATAATTTGGATATGTTCTCTAATCTAGTAACAGAAGATTTAAAAAAAACTCCATTACAGTATGCAAAGTCAGAAAAACTAACAGCATTCCAACAGATTAAGATATGACAAACTAATAAAGAAACTACAGGAGGACACCAATGTAGTAGTTCGCAATGCAGACAAGGGCGGAAATGTAGTCCTATGGCCAAAATATCTATATTTGAATGAAGCAACGCAACAACTCAATGATACTACCTGTTACATCAAAGTCAATAACTCTGAAGTCAATCAGGCGCAAGAATTCTATTTAAACAAACTCAAGGATTGGCAAAGTATGGGTCTACTACCTAAAAATGAATATGACTTTTTTAGAAATGAACTTCCGATGATTCCTGTTATGTATTTAATCCAGAAAATTCACAAGAATTCTGCAGTCCCACCAGGTCGCCCAATAATTTCATCTCAAGGTAGCCTGGTGGAGAATACTTCAAAATATGTGGATTTGTTTTTACAGGAACATGTGAAAAACTTGCTTACTTACATCCAAGACTCCGGTGACTTCTTGAAATTAATCTTTGATATCGGACGGGAACAAGACTATTTGCTGATTTCTATGGATGTCACCTCTTTGTACACGAGCATAAGTCACAGGGATGGCTTAAGAGCTCTAAAACATTTTCTTGGAACAAGATCATTGTCTCTACTCAAACACAGTAATATGTTACTTGAAATAGTGGAAACATGTCTTGAAAGTAATTATTTTTTGTTTGACAAACAACTCTATAAACAAATGAGGGGTACAGCCATGGGCACCTGCCTCGCCCCCAGTTATGCAAATTTGCATACGGGCTGGTGGGAGGAGCAGGTGCTCAGGCATGAATATCATGAAACTTGGAATGAAAAAGTGGTTTTATAGTCTAGGTTTATTGATGACCTGTTTAGAATTTGGAAAGGCTCCGAAGACAGTGCTTAAAGGTTTATCAATGATATTAACATCAATCAATTGAACTTACACTCCACGAGCACAATAAGTAAACATGAGGTAGTCTTTTTAGACCTGACAATTTTTGCAAAAGATGGAAAACCACATTCTAAAATATATAGAAAACCTACAGCCAGTAACGTGGTGCTGCACGCACACAGTTTCCATCCAACCAATCTCAAGGTGAATATTCCTTATGGAGATGCCTTGAGATTGCGAAGAAATTGTAGCGAGGATGAAGAATTTGCAAAAGCTGTTGAAGGAATGGCAGTAAGGTTCCAGGAACATGGATATACATCAGAATTCATTGAGAGAGCAGTACACAAAACAAGCAAATTGAAACAAAATTAGGTTCTGTTTAAACCATGTAAAAAACAGATACAAAGTCAGGAGAATCCTAAATTGAGATTTATTTTATTTTTTATTTATTTGGATCATTTATTGCGCGCACGGCTACCTCCAGCGGAAGTGTCCTGGAGCTAAGGCTGCAGAGAAACACAACGGCACAGGACAAAGGGCTAAGTGCGGTCGAATAGCCAGGTCTTCAAAGCTTTCCTGAAAGCTGATTCTGGTTCCGTTTTACAGAGCTTCGCTGTTCTGACTGCAAAGGCTCTGCCGCCTATCCTGGACTTACGAAAGCGGGGAGAAGTGAGCAAATTCAAGTAGTTGGATCTCAAGACCCGATCATGCTGGTAGCTTTGAAATGTGAATTTCAGATATGTCGGGCCCCGACCCATGGTGGCTCTGTATGCCATAGTGAGTGCCTTAAATTCAATTCTTCTACTGACGGGCAGCCAGTGAAGATTTGGCAGGTGGGGAGAGATGGAATGACGGAAAGGCACCTTGCAGATCAATCTAGCAGCAGCATTCTGGACCATTTGTAATCTGCGGATCAAGTATGCTGGGAGACCTAAGTAAAGGCTGTTAGAGTAGTCCAGGCAAGATATAACCAAGGCATGAACTACAGTCCTCCTACAGTCCAACGGGAGAAAGTGGAGGAATTTCCTCAGGGTTCGCAGCTTCCAGAAGCATGTGGAGGAGACCTGAATGATCTGGTCCTTACAGGAGAGAGCATTATTGATTTGAAACCCAGATTCCTTACCGACTCCACTGGAACAGGAGGGGGATTCAGTTCAGGTGGCCACCAAAGCATGGAAGGAGGCGGGACCGGTTGGTTAAAGAAAAGCACCTTAGTTTTCTCTGTGTTCAACTTTAGACAGTTTTGAGTCATCCATGCCGAGATGTTGCTAAGGCACCGTCTAAAGTTGACCAAAGCAGCCTCCGAATGTTCTTTAAAAGAGAACATCAACTGGCTGTCATCAGCATAGGAAATCACCTTCACTCCGAGAGTCTCAACCAAGGTAGCAAGTGGGGTAAGGTATACGTTGAAGAGTAGAGGGCTCAGTGCCGAACCCTGAGGTACACCGCACACAAGAGGCTTCTGAGTGGAAACAAAAGGGCACAAATAAACCTGTTGTATGCGGTTCTCCAGGAAAGACTGGAGCCAGGATAAAACCGTACCCCGTACTCCCAAATATTTAAGTCTCTCCAGGAGAATCGGATGGGCCACAGTATCAAAAGCTGCGGACAGGTGGAGCAGCACGAGCATTGCTGCGTTGCCCAGATCTATGGTTTCGCGAACGCTCTCCGCAACTTCCAGGAGTGCGGTCTCTGTACTGTATCCTGCTCTAAAGCCAGATTGAGAGTCATGGAAACGGTTATTAGATTCCAGAAATTCAGAGAGTTGACTCTGAACTACCTGCTCAAGAATTTTAGCCGGTGCCGGCAGAAGAGAGATGGGTCTGAAGTTTTTATGTTCTGCGGGGTCGGCATCCGGCTTCTTGAGGATAGGCAGTAAAAATGCTTGTTTCCATGTCTCTGGATATATACCTGACTTCAGAGAAGAGTTCCAGATTTGGTTCAAGGGGGTATTAAAACAAGGGGCCAACATTCTGAAGAACTGAGCCGGGCAAGAATCGCCCGGAGAGCCAGATTTACAGCTCTGCAGTTTCTTAAGGGACACATCAAGAGGAAGAGGGTGAAACTCCGACCAGGTGTCAATACATTCCGAAATAGGATTACGCTCATGCAGGGACATGTTAGATGGGAAAGTGGAGTAGATTGATTGGATTTTATCCTGAAAGAATTCCGAGAGGGCATTGCAGAGGGTAGAGGAAGGAGTCACAGAACTATCAAGAGCAGCCGGTTTAGTGAAGCATTGAGCAATTTTAAATAATGCTTTGGCTGAGTTGTCGGCCGACTTGATCTTGTGTGAAAAATAGTCTCGCATAGCATTACGCTTGAGTCTGTGGAAATTTTTTAGGGCTTTTCTATAGGAACACTTGGCCGCGGGGTCAATTGCGTGCCTCCAGGAGCGTTCCAGTTTCCAACAAAGACTTTTCTCTGCCCGAAGTTCCATAGAAAACCATGGGGCGGAGGGTTTTTTCTACTTATCTCTGGAATATGCTTAGGGCTATTGCTGCGGTGTGTAACATGAAAGCTGAATGGGATAAGTAGATGATCCGTCCAAGTCAGAGGTATAGGGGCTTCAACCAAAAGGATGGGGTCATTCGAAAAGATGAGGTCCAGCATGTGGCCGGCGTCGTGAGTGGTTCAAGGGGGCATTAAAACAAGGGGCCAACATTCTGAAGAACTGAGCCGAGCAAGAATCGCCCGGAAAGCCAGATTTACAGCTCTGCAGTTTCTTAAGGGACACATCAAGAGGAAGAGGGTGAAACTCAGACCAGGTGTCAATACAATCCGAAATAGGATTAAGCTCATGCAGGGACATGTTAGACGGGAAAGTGGAGTAGATTGATTGGAGACGCCACCTTATCTAAGACAGTGGTAACCCAGCTATTGAAGCTGGATATATCTTCATTGGGGTTCCCTGTCAACTGGAGGGGGGTATTTTGAAGTAAAGGAGTCATAGAGTCAGTAGAGACCTTCCTCCAATTTCTCCTCATCTCTGGAATATGCTTAGGGCTATAGCTGCGGTGTGTAACATGAAAGCTGAATGGGATAAGTAGATGATCCGTCCAAGTCAGAGGTATAGGGGCTTCAACCAAAAGGTTGGGGTCATTCGAAAAGATGAGGTCCAGCATGTGGCCAGTGTCATGAGTGGGGCAGTGACTCTTTGTGTCAAATTAAGCCCATCAAGAGTTTCAGGCAGCTGGAGAGCTTTAGTGCATTTTTCATTGTCCATATGGACGTTAAAATCGCCTAGGATAATGAAACTGGCGTATTTCAAAGAGAGATCAGCGGCTATGTCACAGAATTCTGGTAAATGGCAGCCTGGAGTATAGGGGGGTCTGTACACCAGTATCCCGGGCACCGATAGGGAGGATGAGACTCTGATACAGAAAGACATAGCCTCCATGATTCCTATGTGTTCAACCCTTCTACAGAAGATTTCCCAGCCCTCCCTCAGAAGGATAGCCACACCGCCTCCAGTCTTGATGCCTCCCCTATTGGATTGGCACAAGTAATGCGGAAGCCCGTAGGTATCGCCAGCATCAGGTCAGGGTTGGAACTTTCCCTGAGCCATGTTTCAGTGAGAAACATTAGGTCCCAAGAGTTGGATTCCAGGGTGAGCCAAATATCCTTCGCATGTTTAGGGAGGGACCTGCAGTTAATTAAACAAGCCTTGATGTATTTAACCCCGCCCCAGACCTGTTTCGTGGGAGGCACTGGTGTCGATAAACAATCGATAGGCTTCCCGAAGCTCGCCCCAAATTTGCACAACAGCAGACAGCATAACGGTATACAAAAATTATGGATCAAATATTAGCACCTAATAAGTAGTGACATAGTCATTGGCAAAACAATGCCAAGAAGATTGGGCATTACTTACAAAACAGTAAAGTTAATGAGGGATGATTTGGTAAAAACGACCCCAGTACAGTCTGAGACAGGGACTTGGTTAAACATCAAACAAGGTTTCAGCAAATGCATAAAATGTAAAGCTTGCGAACATGGTGTCAATAAATCTCATTATGCAATATCTCTAGAACCATGACCACACACTATTAAAGGAGCCATGAATTTCAAAACAGAATATGCTGTTTATGTACTGGAATGTCAATGCGGACTACAATATATTGGTAGTATGAAACTTACAGTACATTATCGCATATTACAGCACATGAGGGCAATCAAGAACAGGGATTCCACACACCCAATAGCAAGGCATTGTGCACCCGCTCACAATAATGAAGAAAAGCACATGAAGTATTATGTGATAGATCATGTACCCAAATCCATCAGAGGCAGAGATCGAGAAAAAACATTGAGAGAACTAGAATCTAGTTATATCATAAGATTCAATAGTAAGACTTCGTTGGGGTTAAATATAGATGAAGAAATGTACTCCCATTTATGAAAATTCAAATAGTACAACAAGTATTTGCTGTCGAGTTTCTAGTTGAATCTGCTGAATTTTTCTGTTTTTGTACGAGTGAAATGTCAGCCTAACTATAACGTCCCTGTAACCTTTGTTTTTTTCCAGTGAATTTCTAAGGTTTTTTAAACGCTCATATTTTCTTTCTATAATTGGATATTGTGTATTATATTTATATTACATACCACTCATTTTTTTAATTTCATATGTGTTTATCAGAAAGTACATTAAAACTGGTTTTATTCTTAACAATTTTGTGAGTCAGCACAACATTGTCGCATTTGCTGTGGAGAATCACATGGGTACTGCCTGAATGATTGGATGAGTGCATGAGTAGTGCCTGGGTGAGTGGATGAGTGCATGTATAGTGCCTGAGTGGATGGATGAGTGCATGGGTACTGCTTGGGTGATTGTATGAGTGCAAGGGTAGTGCCTGGGTGATTGCATAAGTGCATGGATAGAGCCTGGGCGATTGGATGAGTATATGGGTAGTGACTGAGTGATTGGATGAGTGCATGGGTAGTGCCTGGGTGATAGGATGAGTGGAAGAGTAGTGCCTGGGTGATTGGATGAGTGCTTGGATAGCACCTCATTAAATGGATGAGTGCATGATGAGTGCCTGGTTGATTGCATGACTGCATGGGTAGTGCCTGAGTGAATGGACGAGTGTTTGGGTACTGCTTGGGTGATTGGATTAGTGCATGGGTAGTGCCTGGTTGAGTATATGAGTGTGTGGGTAGCACCTGGGTGACTGGATGAGTGCAAGAGTCCCACCTGGGTGAATGGATGAGTGCATAAGTAGCGCCTCATTGAATGGATGAGTGCAAGGATAGTGCCTGGGTGATTGGATGAGTGTATGCATAGTTCGTGGATGATTGAGTGGGTGCATGGATCGTGCTTGGGTAATTGGATGAGTACATGGGCACTGCTTGTCTGAATGGATGAGTGCATCATGGGTAGTGGCTGTGTGAATGGATGAGTGCAAAGGTAGTGCCTGGGTGAATGGATCAATACAAGGCTAGTGCCTGAGTAAATGAATGATTGTAAGGTAGTGCCTGGGTAATTGCATGAGTGCAAGGTAGTGCCTGGGAAATTGCATGAGTGCAAGGGTAGTGCCTGAGTGATTGGGTGACTGCATGGATAGTGCCTGGGAGAGTGGGTGAATGCATGGATAGTGCCTGGGTGATTAGGTGAAGCATCCATAGTGCCTGCATGATTGGGTGAGTGCATGGATAGTGCATGGGTGATTGGATGAGTGCCTTGGCAGGGCCTGGGTGATTGGATGAGTGCATGGGTAGTGGCCGAGTCATTAAATGAGTGCATGTGTAGTGCCTGAGTGAATGGATGAGCACATGTATAGTGCCCGAGTACATGGATGAGTGCAAGGGTAGTGCCTGGGTGAAAGGATGAGTGCATGGGTAGTGTGTGAGTGAATGAATCAGTGCAAGGGTAGTGTCTGAGTAAATTAATGAGTAGAAGGCTAAGGCCTGAGTAATTGGATGAGTGCAAGGGTAGTGCCTTGGTGATTGGGTGAGTGCATGGATAGTGCCTGGGTGATTGGATAAGTGCATGGATAATTGGATGAGTGCATGAGTAGTGCCTGGGTGAGTGGATGAGTGCATGGGTCGTGCCTCAGTGAATGGATGAGTGTATGTATAGTGTCTGGGTGATTGTGTAGTGCATAGGTAGCACCTGGGTGATTGGATGAGTGCCTGAGTTGTGGCTGGGAGATTAGATTAATTCAAGTTCAGTACCTGAATGATTTGAGGACTGCTTAGGTAGTGGCTGGATGATTGGACAAGTGCAACTGCTCTGCCTGGGAGATGGGACGAGTACATGAGTAGTAACTCGATGAATCCATCACTAGATTAGTGATTTGATACACGTAATATATCTCGACCTCCAACCACTATGAAAAAATAGAAACAGACAAAAGTGTATTATAATTTCATTTTGAGCATTAGGCAACCAAACAACATACAATATTTTTTAACCAAAACTTGAATTCTACATAGACAAATGTTTTACTGTTTTTTCCTGTTTTCAGCTGTCATACTTGTTCACTTCAACAGTGCTTTGTATGAACTCATCATTAAACAGTGGGAAAAAACAATCAATGGATTGTAAAAAAACAAACAAATGTGCA
Source organism: Calotriton arnoldi (assembly GCA_963921515.1). Classification (NCBI taxonomy): domain Eukaryota; kingdom Metazoa; phylum Chordata; class Amphibia; order Caudata; family Salamandridae; genus Calotriton; species Calotriton arnoldi. The sequence continues at coordinate 271,660 of CAWUFW010016683.1, read as the reverse complement.
CAGTAGATTATTACAACTATGTCATACTGTTCACTGCACTCACTACAAGTTTTTTTAATACTGGCTTGCTGATAGGTTACTTCTTTGATGAAAGAAACTATATGCTAAAGCTGTTTCTGATATTTTTATATCAGGAACAAAACATCCAACAATTATGAAGCAGTCTTCGTTTTTGCATATCCTTTTGTAAACATCATCCCTGATAGGCCAAATTATGTCTAAAATGTTCTTAGTCCATGTATGAAAAACATAACACAAAGTACTACGTAGAAGTTGCTATAGCAAAAACAAAAGGGGACTTTTTTGTAGTGGTGAAGAGACTTTTCACATGCAAATTAAGGCTACTGGTATTATAGTACCTCCATTTACTTTTTATCTTTAGTAACACAATGCAGTCCTCAAATGTTTTATAAATTCCTTTCCCGCAGTTAAAAAGAGTCCTTCTATTCACTAGCCCTTCTTCAACATTTAAATTACAACGTAAGATTACACAACAACTTTTACAGATACATAACTGTTTTTTTAATCCTGCAGTTTTCGACACAGAGTCTTCTAAACTATCCAATTTTGATTGCAGTTTTTTTGTTAGTAGCACTGTAACTCCTTGATGTTCCATTTTATCATTTGCTCTAATTTCGACGATTTCTTCTTTTTCCTGTAGCAATAATTGTTCATTGAATTTACTACACTCCTCAACAGTTGGCATCAAAGAAACAATAGACTTCTCTTCCTTAATATAATTATACATTACTTCAGCAGCTGAAACATTACTTGTCAACACATTTTTGATGAGACAGGTTTGTAATACTGTTTTTCCCTCTTTTGTGAGGACTCCCACTCTTATATCCTTCAGTATATCTGCATAATGCATTTCTGATGCTTGGCGCATATTTTGGATTAACTCTTTGCATTGAAAGTTTTCCCAAATGTTTACATTTCTAATACTTCCTAGTGAAATCCTTGCTTCATTATGTATTAGTTTCTTGAATACAGGTTGTCCTTTTACGGGAGTTAGTTGTAGCAGGTCTCCAAAGACTATTAAGTGTTTTCCACCAAAAAGTATATCGTAGTCAGTTTTTAATATTTGCTGCATTCTTAAATGTATAAAAGCTAGCATTAGGTTAGACACCATGCTGACTTCATCGATAATTAGTAGCTTTAATATATTTATACTCTTGGCACTACAGGACAAGCATCACCAGATCATTTGTTGCATTCTAATTTGTTGTCATGTTCAACAGGCAGCATTAATAATCAATGAAGGGTAACTCCTTTAACATTATGAGCAGCTAAGCCTGTTGGTGCAGTGACTACACACGACAAATTAGAATCTTTTATCTTCTGTAGGTAACTTGTCAGTACTTTAATCGAGAAGCTTTTTCCAGTTCCAGCTTGACCACTTATGTACAATAGAACTGGTTTGTATGTACAACATTGCACACTTTTTTTCTCATGGAGAAATCCATGTTTTAGTTTACCTTTTACCTCTTCAAAAATGTATTTCTGAACTGCAATCAATTGCTGTATTGGTAGTTCTAGATCCACTGTTTCCCGTCTTACTTACTGCATTGCATTCTCCACTTCATTCATAGCTATTGCAGCTTAATTTTCAATGATTGGCTGTCCAAGAGGATCTTGACTTCTAGGTGCTGAACTTTGACTGCTCTGACAACTCTCTCTTGCTATCTCAGCAGCAATTGTTTCTTCTTGTTCAATATCTTCTATTGACATTTGAAGATACACTGGAAACACACAGCATTCAATGCTGTCTTTCACACGTCTGGGCATACCCTGCCAACTTAGGGCAAACAAAGCAAAACCAAATGGGATGATGGACGGAGTGTTGAACATTGCAAGCACTCACCCCCAGTCAACTGATCTGGGTTTAATCCATCATCATTCTTTAGCTCACTCCGCCACCCCAGTTCAGACATGGCTATATGCAAATCAGTCTGACCCTGTGCCTCATGGGAACAGTCCAGCCCAAACTGCCAAGCCATGTCTTCCCTGGACCGGAAACAAGCATCCTGGGACCGGTTTCGGGCTCACAGCCCTCATCAGCCAGGCTATCTTGAATCCAGTGGCAAAGTGAGCAAGGGACCCATGTCTGGGCATACCCTGCCAACTTAGGGCGAACAAAGCAAAACCAAAGGGGATGATGGACGGAGTGTTGAACATTGCAAGCACTCACCCCCAGTCAACTGATCTGGGTTTAATCCATCATCATTCTTTAGCTCACTCCGCCACCCCAGTTCAGACATGGCTATATGCAAATCAGTCTGACCCTGTGCCTCATGGGAACAGTCCAGCCCAAACTGCCAAGCCATGTCTTCCCTGGACCGGAAACAAGCATCCTGGGACCGGTTTCGGGCTCACAGCCCTCATCAGCCAGGCTATCTTGAATCCAGTGGCAAAGTGAGCAAGGGACCCACGTCTGGGCATACCCTGCCAACTTAGGGCGAACAAAGCAAAACCAAAGGGGATGATGGACGGAGTGTTGAACATTGCAAGCACTCACCCCCAGTCAACTGATCTGGGTTTAATCCATCATCATTCTTTAGCTCACTCCGCCACCCCAGTTCAGACATGGCTATATGCAAATCAGTCTGACCCTGTGCCTCATGGGAACAGTCCAGCCCGAACTGCCAAGCCATGTCTTCCCTGGACCGGAAACAAGCATCCTGGGACCGGTTTCGGGCTCACAGCCCTCATCAGCCAGGCTATCTTGAATCCAGTGGCAAAGTGAGCAAGGGACCCACGTCTGGGCATACCCTGCCAACTTAGGGCGAACAAAGCAAAACCAAAGGGGATGATGGACGGAGTGTTGAACATTGCAAGCACTCACCCCGAAACCGGTCCTAGGATGCTTGTTTCCAGTCCAGGGAGGACCTGGCTTGGCAGTTCGGGCTGGACTGTTCCCATGAGGCACAGGGTCAAGACTGATTTGCATATGGCTGGGTTCTAACTGGAATGGCATGGTGAGCAAAAAAATGATGGATTTAGGCCCAGATCTCGGTACTGGGGTGAATGTATGACATTGTTCTGCATTCTGTCCATCAACTGTTGTTTTTGCTTGTGTGTGTTTAAATAACTACATGGCAGTGCCTTGATAATTGAATAAGTACATCACTAGTGCCTGGCTGATTAGATGAGTGTCTGAGTGATTGTATGACTCCATTGTTAAAGTTTGAGAGATTGGATGAAAATAAGTGTACTGTTGGGGTCATTGTATTAGTGCAAGAGTATTGCCTCAGTAATTAAATGAGTGCATAGGTACTGGATGGATGATAGGTTTAACACAATGGTACTCTCTACGTAATTAGATGAGTACATGAGTAGTGCCTGAGTGTTTGCATGAGTGCACGCGTGTGCCTCAGTATTTCAATGAGTGCATGGGTTGTAAGTGGGTGTTTAGAAGACTGCAAGGTTCTGTGCAAGTTTTATAATGACTGCATAGTTACAGCCTTGTTAATTGCATAAGTAAATGCTTAGTGTCTGGGTGATTAGATGAATGCAGCCTGCATAGTTGAATGGCTATATAATTTCTGCTTGCCTGATTGCAAGAGTACATAACAGTTGTGACTATATCTCTGACTTATTGGTTATCTCCTTCTCTCAGTATCAAACTACCTGTATTACTGTATATATGCTTTTCTACTGAGCTATATGTGAGTGAAGTCTAGATATCACACTTAAAATATAATTGCATACATGGCTCTCTACGAGCATACATTGCTTTGTTACTAAGTGTGCACATGCATCACTAAGTTTCTAAAACCGAAACACAACATTTTGAATGTTTTCAAAGCACAAAACCATTTGTGATTGGCATACCTACACCATTTCTCAAATAGGTCTTCTGCTTCTGAAACATATATTCAGCATTTCTCAAACAAAAGCAACACTCCAAATGAAGCTAGCACAAGAACTCTTGAGGCATTCTGCACTATTAATCCTCCTCAATTTTAAACAAACCATGTTTAAAGAAAAAACACCACCCTCACCATATACATGACATTTTCGTCAGCCTTACTGAACATAGATCATCTTGTAAACATATATGAGATTTCCTAATAGTTGTACACCTTCAAGCCATCTTTCCAAAAATATATACCTCTCTGAATCTTTAAGTAAACTCAAAAGTCCCACCATATATATAGCTATGTGCAACCACAAGAACCATATCTCACCATCAAAGCATATGCAAAGCTGTTATATAATTAAAAACCACATTAAGAAACACTTCCCAATACATACCTAACAAGTATTACTACTTTCTAATTCATATACAGGTGGACAACATATTCTCATCTTTTATTTGTGACTACACTACTCCTGTTTAATAATGTTACTAAAAGTACTACAACTCCCAGAATGCAAATAACAGATGTATCTATTCTGCACATGATGTTTAGACATTTAGCCCCTTAACTGCTGGGCCTTTTCCCCCCCCAGTGCTGAGCCCTTTTTTGGCTATTTGTAGTAGTTTGCGATTAGGCCTCTGTAACTTTTTGACCACATAAGGTATCCACGCCAAATTTGCGTCCTTTTCTTCCAACATCATGGGGATTCTAAAGGTACCCAGGGTTTGTGGATTCCCCTGGAGGGGTCCCAGATTTTAGCCAAAATACAGCTAAATTTTGGTTTTTTGGGGAAAAATGGGAAAAAAGTCCCGCATATGAAAGCGTTTGGGTTTTTCCCTGCAAATGGTATCAAAAAAGGGTTTGTGGGGCTGAAATCTCCATTTTCCCAGCTTTGAGGGAATGACAGACCTTTGTCAGAAAACAAAAAAATTTTACACAGTTTTGGCATTTTTCTGGGACATAGCCTATTTTTGCAATTTTTTGTGCTTTCAACCTCCTTCCAGTTAATGGTAGAAATGGGTATGAAAGCAATAATGGATCCTGGAAATCTATACATTTTAGAAAAGTAGACAAAATGCTGAATTCAGCAAGGGGTCATTTGTGTAAATCCATCAAGGTTTCTTTATAGAAACTAACAGTTAAATATAGGAAAAATGGAAAATTAGTTGAAAAAACCAGCCTTTTTTGTCAACGTTTTCACCTGTAACGTCTTCTAATTATGACTGCTCTTTGAAAGCAATATACTGTTACATCCACTGGACCTTACTGGTTGTGGGGATATATAGGACTTGTAGGTTCACCAAGAACCCGACGAACCCAGAGCCAAAAACTGAGCAGCGTCTTGCAATGGTTTTTTATTATGTACCGGGTATATAGCAATTATTCTGGGAAAATGTATACATGGAATATTCGGTATGAAAGACTCCTATGTATTTTCTGAAATGGGAACACAATATAGAGTTTAGAAACAGTAGATATTTGCACATTTCTGAAATTGGTAATACTCATACTAGCATGAGAATTATAGGTCATTTTTCAAAATAACTTCTTTTTACACATTGTCTTTCATTTGGAAGGCAGAAATGCATCGAAAGTCAATAGGTAATAACAGTTGCTTTACAAATCTGAATTACCGTAAGTGTCCCGATAAAAATGGTACCTCACTTGTGTGGGTAGGCCTAGTGCCCACGACAGGAAACGGCTCAAAACGCAACGTGAACACACCACATTTTCACAATGAAAAATTACCCTTTTTTGCAAAGTGCCTAGCTGTAGTTTTTGAACCCTTGCTCTGCCGGCACCCAGGGAAACCTAGCAAACCTATACATTTTTAAAACTAGACACCCAGGGGAATCCAGGATGGGGTGACTTGACTGGCTTTCACCAGGTTCTGTTACCCAGAATCCCTTGCAAACCTAAACAATTGTCCAAAAAACACATTTTCCTCACATTTCTGTGGTGGAAAGTTCTGGAATCTGCATGGATCCACAAATTTCCACGCACCCCGCGTTCCCCAAAGTCTTCCGAGTAAAATGGTACCTCACTTGTGTGGGTAGGCCTAGTGCCAACGACAGGAAACGGCACAAAACGCAACGTGGACACACCCCAATTTCACAGTGAAAAATGACCCTTTTTTGGCAAAGTGCCTAGCTGTAGTTTTTGAACCCTAGCTCTGCCGGCATCTAGGGAAACCTAGCAAACCTATATATTTTTGAAAACTAGACACCCAGGGGAATCCAGGATGGGGAGACTTTACTGCCTCTCACCAGGTTCTGTTACCCAGAATCCCTTGCAAACCTAAACAATTGTCAAAAAAAACACATTTTCCTCACATTTCTGTGGTGGAAAGGTCTGTAATCTGCGCGGATCCACAAATTTCTACCCACCCCACGTTCCCCAAAGTCTTCCGAGAAAAATGGTACCTCACTTGTGTGGGTAGGCCTAGTGTCCGCATCAGGAAACGGCGCAAAACGCAACGTGGACACACCTCAATTTCACTGTGAAAAATGACCCTTATTTGGCAAAGTGCCTAGCTGTAGTTTTTGAACCCTAGCTCTGCCAGCACCTAGGGAAACCTAGCAAACCTATACATTTTTGAAAACTAGACACCCAGGGGAATCCAGGATGGGGTGACTTGACTGCCTCTCACCAGGTTCTGTTACCCAGAATCCCTTGCAAACCTAAACAATTGTCCAAAAAAACAAATTTTCCTCACATTTCTGTGGTGGAAAGTTCTGGAATCTGCGTGGATCCACAAAATTCCACCCACCCCGCGTTCCCCAAAGTCTTCCGATAAAAATGGTACCTCACTTGTGTGGGAGGCCCAAGTACCCGCGACAGGAAACTGCCCAAAACGCAACGTGGACACACCACATTTTCGCAGTGAAAACGGACCCTTTTTCAACAAAGTGCCTAGCTGTAGATTTTGAACCCTAGCTCTGCCGGCACCTAGGGAAACCTAGGAAACCTATACATTTTTGAAAACTAGACACCCAGGGGACTCCAGGATGGGGTGACTTGGCTGGCTCTCACCATGTTATGCTACCCAGAATCCCTTGCAAACATAAAATATTGTAAAAAAAACCCACATTTTCCTCACATTTCTGTGGTGGAAAGTTCTGGAATCTGTGTGGATCCACAAAATTCCACCCACCCCACGTTCCCCAAAGTCTTCCGAGAAAAATGGTACCTCACTTGTGTGGGAGGCCTAAGTACCCGCGACAGGAAACGGCCCAAAACGTAACGTGGACACACCACATTTTCTCAGTGAAAACGGACCCTTTTTCAACAAAGTGCCTAGCTGTAGATTTTGAACCCTAGCTCTGCCGGCCCCTAGGGAAACCTAGGAAACCTATACATTTTTGAAAACTAGACACCCAGGGGACTCCAGGATGGGGTGACTTGGCTGGCTCTCACCATGTTATGCTACCCAGAATCCCTTGCAAACCTAAAATATTGTAAGAAAAAACACATTTTCCTCACATTTCTGTGGTGGAAAGTTCTGGAATCTGCGTGGATTCCACAAAATTCCACCCACCCCGAGTTCCTCAAAGTCTTCCGAGAAAAATGGTACCTCACTTGTGTGGGAGGCCTAAGTACCCGCGACAGGAAACGGCCCAAAACGCAACGTGGACACACCACATTTTCGCAGTGAAAACGGACCCTTTTTCAACAAAGTGCCTAGCTGTAGATTTTGAACCCTAGCTCTGCCGGCACCTAGGGAAACCTATACATTTTTGAAAACTAGACACCCAGGGGAATCCAGGATGGGGTGACTTGGCAGGCTCTCACCAGGTTCTGCTACCCAGAATCCCTTGCAAACCTAAAATATTGTAAAAAAAAAACCACATTTTCCTTACATTTCTGTGGTGGAAAGTTCTGGAATCTGCGTGGATCCACAAAATTCCACCCACCCCGCGTTCCCCAAAGTCTTCTGATAAAAATGGTACCTCACTTGTGTGGGAGGCCTAAGTACCCGCGACAGGCTAGGGCCCAAAACATATTGAGGTGACATTAAAATTGCCTATCACAAAACAACCTGGTTTTGCAAGGGGGGTCACCTCGGTTTTTGGCCCCGTGCTCGGCGGCCAGCTAGGGAAACCTATCAAACCCACACATTTCTGAAAACTAGACACCCAGTTGGTTCCAGGGAGGTATGGCTTGCGTGGATCCCCCAACGTTTTCTTACCCACAATCCCCTGCAAACCTCAAATTTTGCTGAAAAAATCACTTTTGCCTCACATTTTTGTGTGGGAAAGTTGTGGCATCGCCGGGCAGACACGCATTTCCTACCACCCAGTGTTCCCCAAGGTCTCCCGATAAAAATGGTGCCTCACTCGTGTGGGAGGCCAAAGTACCCGCGACAGGCTAGGGCCCAAAACGTATTGAGGTGACATTAAAATTGCCTATCACAAAACAACCTGGTTTTGCAAGGGGTCACCTCGGTTTTGCCCCGTGCTCGGCGGCCAGCTAGGAAACCTATCAAACCCACACATTTCTGAAAACTAGACACCCGGGTGGTTCCAGGGAGGTATGGCTTGCGTGGATCCCCCAACGTTTTCTTACCCAGAATCCCCTGCAAACCTCAAATTTAGCAGAAAAAATCACTTTTTCCACACATTTTTGTGTGGGAAAGTTGTGGCATCGCCGGGCAGACACGCATTTCCTACCACCCAGTGTTCCCCAAGGTCTCCTGATAAAAATGGTGCCTCACTCGTGTGGGAGGCCCAAGTACCCGCGACAGGCTAGGGCCCAAAACGTATTGAGGTGACATTAAAATTGCCTATCACAAAACAACCTGGTTTTGCAAGGGGGGTCACCTCGGGTTTTGGCCCCGTGCTCGGCGGCCAGCTAGGGATACCTATCAAACCCACACATTTCCGAAAACTAGACACCCGGTGGTTCCAGGGAGGTATGGCTTGCGTGGATCCCCCAACGTTTTTTTACCCAAAATCCCCTGCAAACCTCAAATTTAGCTGAAAAATCACTTTTCCACACATTTTTGTGTGGAAAGTTCTGGCATCGCCAGGCAGACACGCATTTCCTACCACCCAGTGTTCCCCAAGGTCTCCCGATAAAATGGTGCCTCACTCGTGTGGGAGGCCCAAGTACCCGCGACAGGCAAGGGCCAAAACGTATTGAGGCAACATCAAAATTGCCTATCACAAAATGTTTTGGGCCCTAGCCTGTCGCGGGTACTTGGGCCTCCCACACGAGTGAGGCACCATTTTTATCGGGAGACCTTGGGGAACGCTCGGTGGTAGGAAATGCGTGTCTGCCCGGCGATGCCACAACTTTCCCACACAAAAATGTGTGGAAAAAGTGATTTTTTTCAGCTAAATTCGAGGTTTGCAGGGGATTCTGGGTAGGAAAACGTTGGGGGATCCATGCAAGCCATACCTCCTGGAACCCCCGGGTGTCTAGTTTTCAGAAATGTGTGGGTTTGATAGGTTTCCTAGCTGGTCGCCGAGCACGGGGCCAAAAACTGAGGTGACCCCCTTGCAAAACCAGGTTGTTTTGTGATAGGCAATTTTAATGTCACCTCAATACGTTTTGGGCCCTAGCCTGTCGCGGGTACTTGGGCCTCCCACACGAGTGAGGTACCATTTTTATCAGGAGACCTTGGGGAACGCTGGGTGGTAGGAAATGCATGTCTGCCCGGCGATGCCACAACTTTCCCACACAAAAATGTGTGGAAAAAGTGATTTTTGTCAGCTAAATTCGAGGTTTGCAGGGATTCTGGGTAGGAAAACGTTGGGGGATTGACGCAAGCCATACCTCCCTGGAACCCCCGGGTGTCTAGTTTTCAGAAATGTGTGGGTTTGATAGGTTTCCTAGCTGGCCGCCGAGCACGGGGCCAAAACCGAGGTGACTCCCTTGCAAAACCAGGTTGTTTTGTGATAGGCAATTTTAATGTCGCCTCAATACCTTTGGGCCCTAGCCTGTCGTGGTACTTGGGCCTCCCACACGGGTGAGGCACCATTTTTATCGGGAGACCTTGGGGAACGCTGGGTGGTAGGAAATGCGTGTCTGCCCGGCGATGCCACAACTTTCCCACACAAAAATGTGTGGAAAAAGTGATTTTTTCAGCTAAATTTGAGGTTTGCAGGGGATTCTGGGTAAGAAACGTTGGGGGATCCACGCAAGCCATACCTCCCTGGAACCCCCGGGTGTCTAATTTTCAGAAATGTGTGGGTTTGATAGGTTTCCTAGCTGGCCGCCGAGCACGGGGCCAAAACCCGAGGTGACCCCCCTCGCAAAACCAGGTTGTTTTGTGATAGTCAATTTTAATGTCACCTCAATACGTTTTGGGCCCTAGCCTGTCGCGGGTACTTGGGCCTCCCACACGAGTGAGGTACCATTTGTATCGGGAGACCTTGGGGAACACTGGGTGGTAGGAAATGCATGTCTGCCCGGCGATGCCACAACTTTCCCACACAAAAATTTGTGGAAAAAGTGATTTTTGCAGCTAAATTCGAGGTTTGCAGGGGATTCTGGGTAAGAAAACGTTGGGGGATCCACGCAAGCCATACCTCCCTGGAACCCCCGGGTGTCTAGTTTTCAGAAATGTGTGGGTTTGATAGGTTTCCTAGCTGGCCGCCGAGCACGGGGCCAAAACCGAGGTGACCCCCTCGCAAAACCAGGTTGTTTTGTGATAGGCAATTTTAATGTCACCTCAATACGTTTTGGGCCCTAGCCTGTCGCGGGTACTTGGGCCTCCCACACGAGTGAGGTACCATTTTTATCGGGAGACCTTGGGGAACACTGGGTGGTAGGAAATGCATGTCTGCCCGGCGATGCCACAACTTTCCCACACAAAAATGTGTGGAAAAAGTGATTTTTGTTCAGCTAAATTCGAGGTTTGCAGGGGATTTTGGGTAGGAAAACGTTGGGGGATCCACGCAAGCCATACCTCCCTGGAACCTCCCAGGTGTCTAGTTTACAGAAATGTGTGGGTTTGGTAGGTTTCCCTAGCTGGCCGCCGAGCACTGGGCCAAAAACCAAGGTGACCCCCCTCACAAAACTAGGTTGTTTTGTGATAGGCAATTTTCATGTCGCCTCAATACCTTTTGGGCCCTAGCCTGTCGCGGGTACTTGGGCCTCCCACACGAGTGAGGCACCATTTTTATCGGGAGACCTTGGGGAACGCTGGGTGGTAGGAAATGCGTGTCTGCCCGGCGATGCCACAACTTTCCCACACAAAAATGTGTGGAAATAGTGATTTTTTTTCAACAAAATATGAGGCTAGCAGGCCATGTTGGGTAAAAAAAAACAGTGAGAACCACGCAAGTCATTCACCCTTGTGCTTCCCCCTTTGTCTACTACTCAAAAATGTAAAGGTTTGCCTAGGTGACGACTGAGCTAGGGCAGAAAGTCCCCTGCTACCCATTGTGAAAAAAAAAATATCTTACAAAAGGCCAATTAAACCGACACAAATATAAATCTAACACTCATTTGATAAAGCTAATCCACCACTTACACAGGTTGGTTTTAGCACCTCCAGAAACGCTGGCTTCAAAGCACAAATACTTATCAAAGTATATAAATATTGAAGCCAAGCGTTCTGAAGGGGAGCCATAAAGCCACATCACGGCACCAACCACTTTATGGTCCATTCACACGCCATTCACACACCACACACAAGACTTCCGTACCACCAGCCACGGGCCCAAACAACCATATCACTTGCAATTGAGGGGTTGGGCGTGCGCAGGCAATGAAGTCCAAGAAGTCAATGTTTAGTTTTTCAAATGAGTCTTTATTTTCACTTAATTAGTTCTCACAGGATTGAAGATTTTATGGTCAGCCAAAAAATTACACATGTGAGAACTAATTAAGTGAAAATAAAGACTCATTTGAAAAACTAAACATTGACTTCTTGGACTTCAATGCCTGCGCACGCCCAACCCTCAATTGCTTAGGATCTGACGTACAGAGGCATCACCCGACGGCTGGTGCAAGGGCTAGTTGCGCAAGGAACCTGATTTAACTGAAACTAGTGTGAGGTGCAGAAACAGCAGTCCGCCGTCAAAGTATCGTTGTTAAAACCATATCACTTGCACTCACACAACATACTGCCGCCATGCAAGGGCCCATCACATTCATATGCCACAAGACATAATGACTTTGACTATATTCTACCACCTGTCAAGTCTCCACCTCCTTCTTCCAGAACGTTACCGAACTCATGCCCAGTGAACCTATACTAATGACTTCCATGACAGCCACATGAGACTCAGGAAGACATGTCTTTCATGCACCTTTAGTGCACTCACTATGCTAAATCCAACTCCTTCCAGTTTGTGGATGCAAGTTGGGGGTGCTCGAGTATGCCGCAAAAACATTTCTCGAGCTGAGCAAGCATATCTACCTTTGAAACTAAGGCAAACATGCTGGAAATTTTCAAAAGATAACATCATAAACTATGAACGGATGAATGTGAAACAAGGGTAGTCCGTGACAACGTAGCATATGTCCAATCCACCGTTATGTGCAGTGACTGTAATGCACTTATCATACAGCAAACTGACCATCTACTAAGTTCTAACGGAGGTTGAACATGGCAAGCAGCATTGACCCATAAGTACCACAGTAAATTCAGTGTGAGTGTGGCAGCAATGGATTTGAATCCATGGGTGAAGAAGAAGTCAGGACGTGTATCTATACTACCTTTACTATCTGCCTTCTACCTTTGCAATATTCCTCGGAAAGCGTCCCTACCGTAAGCTGTTCTAACCCGTTCGTGTGTCTGTCCTCAGAGTCCTGACTAACCCTGTCCAATTGTTAAGAGACCCTATACTAATGCCTTTCATCTCTAGCTACTTGAAGCTTGAGTGAACATTTCTGTCACGAGCTATCAATGCTCTCACAATGCTCTATCCAACTCCTTCCAGTTTGTGGATGCAAGTTGGGGGTGCCCGAGTATGCCGCAAAAACATTTCTCGAGCTGAGCAAGCATATCTACCTTTGAAACTAAGGCAAACATGCTGGAAATTTTCAAAAACTTCCTAAAGAGAACATCATAAACTACGAAGAACGGTTGAATGTGAAACAAGGGTACTCCATGACAACGTGGCATATGTTCTGTCCACCAGTATGTGCAGCGTGGGGACTATAATGCACTTGTCAATTGGCGAACAGAAAAACTACCACGTTCTGAAAGCAGATAAAGGTGTTGAGAAGTCCATGATTTCATGAAGTAGAGGAAGAAATATCCTGCAGCTGCTTGCGTAGTGAAGGAGTGGCCCACAGACAGTAGGTATCCATTCACACCAATTGAAAGGTTATCCTATTGGCAGCTCCACCTCAGTCAATTTCCCAGTATTTTGCTTTAGTGTGATACAACATAAAGCAAGTAGGAAAACAGAAGGCAGGCTTACTTGGGCACTGGGGACAGTAAACACGAGTCTCCTGCCTCTTTCCCTGCATCGAGCACACTTTACAACGACGACATGGTCGCTCCTTTTGGGTGTTGCAGGAATTTTATCTGCAAAGTGTCGCTCCTGCAGCCTTGCCACGTCCTCCAGAACACATGAAGTGGAGGCTTCTGCTTCTGTAGCAGTAAGACTTTCAATCACAGACAACTGAAAGTCAAGGAAAGACATGAGTCTTCCTGTGGTGGTCTCACGATAAACAACATACGCATTGTATGTTGCCATCTGGATCAGGTGCGTAAACAGTTTCTTATACCAAGTGCGAGTTTTACGACTCGCATTGTATGGCTGAAGAACCTGGTCGTTCTTGTCCACTCCGCCCATGTACTTGTTGTAATCAAGTATACAGGTGGGCTTGTGGACTTCGGCCATCTGACCCCAAACCGTGACAGGGGAAGTGCTCTCAGCATGAATTGTAGTGAGCATGTACACATCACGCCTATCTGAAAACTTAACTGCGAGCAGTTCGTTGGAACGCAACGCAGTGCTCTGGGATTTCTGGAGCTTCTTGCAAACAAGCTCCTGCGGGAATCCTTTGCGGCGACAACGAATTGTACCGCAAGCCACGGTGCCAGCTTTGTAGAGCTCACTGAACAGCTCTACTCCTGTATAGAAATTGTCCACATAAAGGTTATAACCTTTGTGAAGAAGTGGCTGGACAAGCTCCCATACGATCTTTCCTGTGACCCCTAGCATGGGAGGGCAACCTACAGGGTTAAGAGTTGTGTCCTTCCCTGTATAAACTCTCAAGCTGTACACATAGCCAGTCGAGCTCTCACACAGCATGTACAGCTTGATGCCATAGCGAGCGCGTTTGCTCGGAATGTACTGCCTAAACAGCAGCCGCCCTTTATACAAGATCAAGGACTCATCAATGGCTATATTCTTTCCAGGAGTATAAACCTCTGGAAACCTGGCAGACAAATGTTCCACGACAGGCCGAATTTTGAACAACCTGTCATAGTCTGGATGGTCCCGGGGCAATGCAGCAGAATTGTCATTGAAATGCAGCATGCGCTGCAATAGCAAAAACGATCTCTGCTCATGTATGGTGCAAAGATGGGGGTTAACCAAACCGTGCGAGTAGACCAGTAGGATAGCAAGGTTGGTTTATGCACTACCCCCATTTTAAGTGTGAGGCCCAAAAATATCTTCAACTCCCCTAGTGAAGTGGGAGTCCACTTGCGCGCCCTAGAATGAGGCCCAAGAGTGCCTCCTTGCTCCCTCAGAAATTGTTCGGCACGCAAATTTGTTTGCTGCACAATTTTGTCTAGGAAGTCAACACCAAAAAAGAGATGGAAGTAGTCAATTGGCAAAAATTTGCCGTATCTACTTTACATCCAGCGTCACCAGTGAAAGGCGGAATTTGGGGCTGAACTAAATTGGGAGGCTGCCAAGACAGCACTCCGTCTGTGCTTGCGGCCGCACGTGCCTGCACTCTGGGTTGCTCTAACCTGTTACGGGTGTCCTGCTGCACAGACTGTGCTGGCAAAGGGACAGCACGACTGACATCGTCTCCTTCAGAATCGCTGGACGATGAGTCATCGGATGGAACTGCGCCGACTGAAAAGTCACTCCCAGATTCGGCTCCATTGTCCTCTCCCTCAGATGCTGTCTCAGTATCTGCTGTCTCAGTCTCTGATCCTGCCTCAGAGCTGGACTCCAGAACCAGATTTAGGGCCTGGGCAGCATTCATCCAATGATATGCCATCTCTGCTAGTGCCTAAACTATCCTTTTAAAACACTATCCTACGTAGAAGGCAGATAGGTTGTTGGTTTTAAAGTGTAGGTGGGTGTGTGCGTAAGTGAAGTGTTTAAGTCAATAATGACGAAGTCACCTTACCTTTGCGAAATCCGTACGCTCTCCAAAAAGACTAAGAAAGAGAGAAAAAAGACACAGTATTACTTTACCTTGCCACATACCCATAATCGCAGCCTTTTAGCGCTGGTGGGAGCCAGTGCTACCATCATTTTAGCGCCAAGATGCCTACGGGTGAACGTGTGCTTTACAATTGCACACTATGACCTCCTTTGATGCGCCCACTACCATCCTTGCAAACGTGCCCCTCATCTCTCCATAGCCCCTCTCTCACATACATTTAGTCTGTTACAAAGTGTTTCTACTGCGTGGCTTTACTAATCCACTTAGCTGTCTACATAATACCGATCTGTTCGTTTCAGCATACCCTTTATGGCGTCAAAACTGCCACTACACAAAAGTCAGATATCTCTATCTAGCAGAAAAGTTGTACTCTGCAGCAGTACCACACTTTACTGCCTTTCAGGTAACTTCAAAGAGACTCATTATAGTTCTTTCACAGTCTCATAATTTCAGCACTGAGAAATATCTCTGTAAATAAATATTTATATATATATAACAATTAATTCCCAATGTCAGCGCGCTCAATACCTGGTGCAGGCAGCAACGGGTAGAATCCTTACACGATATTTAAATTCAGAAACACAAAGGATGCCGCACTCCAGAGACAGGTTTCAAAGTTGCTTTATTTTCACCACCACTACCACCAGTCGTGGTGAAAATAAAGCAACTCTGAAACCAATCTCTGGAGTGCGGCATCCTTTGTGTTTCTGAATATATATATATATATATATATATATATATATATATATATATATATATCCATATGAATCATGACGAGAAAAGGCGCCCTTCCAGGTGGGCCAGGGCTTCGTAGCGACATTGCCGCTTTACTATTCCAAATGAAAATCATGCCGTATTATAGCACAAAGGAAGCCCTCCAGTCGAGAAAGCAGGTAACAGCAGTCAAAGAGTACATGTATCTATATATATATATATATATATATATAGATATGTATATAGATACATATATATCATTCACTCCAGGGCCGGCATTAGCGCTGGTGGCGCCTGTGCGACAATGTCTGCTGGTGCCCCACCAATGACCACCTCTGCCATGGATTCCCTCACTAGCACCATACAGTGCCCCTCAAGTCTCAAAAACCACTGTCTCTCAGATTCATTTAGTTTTATAGCAACACTCACACCAGTGTACGGTGTCAGAGCACTTTACACCACACACACGCACAGAGACAACAGTACATAGGATATGCTACATCAGACAGGACAAGGTGTAGTGTAGCAGTAACATGCCATCTATACTGGCAGGCAATATAGTTTGAGCCCTTATTCTGGGAAAGCACAAATCCAGAATTTAAAACGTACCATCGTTGGGGATTCTCTTTCATAATAAGAATTATTTTCTACCCAAATGAACCCTTTTCAC
Organism: Calotriton arnoldi; assembly: GCA_963921515.1. Classification (NCBI taxonomy): domain Eukaryota; kingdom Metazoa; phylum Chordata; class Amphibia; order Caudata; family Salamandridae; genus Calotriton; species Calotriton arnoldi. The sequence goes on along the minus strand of CAWUFW010016683.1, from coordinate 255,097 downwards.
AAGATTAGATGATGAAAGACTGGGCAAAAAAACATAAAGCTGCACAGAAGCAGTAACCCACTAACCTCTTTACATTATATCAGACATGCCAACCCTCCCGATTCAGGCGGGAGACTACCGATTTCAAGGCTAGCCTCCCGCCTCCCAATTCATGCAAGCAAAACCCAATTCCTCGGGGTTTCAGCTGACAGGGCTTGGTATTGTGTAACGTGCTAATTCTTCCAGCAATAGTCAGAGTGGCAATGCAGGGGCTCTAGAAGGGGTGAAAAACCAACAAAGCCTGTGTGTGCCCGGAAAGCTGTTTCAGCCCGGGCTGCCACACAGGGGGTGGGGGTGTATGCACTGCCAACAACCTGCCATGCTTCTGAAAGGTAAGAAAAAAACGTGCATTTGCGTTTCAAATGTCCGATCCTGCAGCAGCACACTTCCAAAGCCCATACATGACAGTAACCCGATTCAAGACCCCATTCTCCCGATTTTTTTTTAAATCTCCCACTTTGCTCTTCTGAAATGTTGGCATGTATGTTATATGCACTTTATGTGCATGCCTATGGCTCCCCTGAGAGCAGATTGTGGCCCCCATAATTATGTACATAATTATTGCCCCCACAGGGGGTCGGCCACTGAGCAGAAGGACCGACCCCCTGCCAATATCGCCGCCATTTAAAAAAAAAAAAAACTTCTTTTTTTTTATTTTTTAAGGGGCAATCGCGCCCCCCAAGGAAAGCCAGGTAAATTAATTTTAAAATGTGCCCCCGGGGGGGGGGCGACCCATCACCACGAGGGCCGACCCCCCCAAAGACATCCCTGGTGTCTAGTGGGGTTTCCTGGCCGTGGATCGCAGACTCTCCCCTTTCAAACGAGGCCTCCCTGAAAGCTGGGGAGGCTGTTTCCAGCCAGATTTCCCCCATCGGAGTCGAGCGCGGCCTTACCTGCTGCTGTCCTCGGCTCCGGTGGGGAAATCAGTGATGTCAGAGCGCCTCGCGGCGCGCTGACGTCACAGATGGGCGGGAGGGGGGGCAGGGGAAGACGCAGAAAGCCTTCCGCGTCTCCCCCAGTAAAAAAAAAAAAAAATTAAAAATCCGATGCGATGCACCGGACGATTTTTTAGTGCCCTCCCTGGTGACGTCCAATGGACGTGCGCAGCACCAGGGAGGTAGTGCTTGCGTCGGCCATTGGCCGACGCAAGCACCAAAAGGGTTAAAACATTCTTAGTTCCTCATTCCAACTTTCCACAATACCATACTATTAGTTTTCAATAAAGTACACAATGTGATAAAGAGGCACTAATTAATTTTTCTCTTACTTCCCAAAACATTCACCACTAACCTCTTAAACACATACCCTCTAATAGATACAGTTCATCTGATTTATTTTTTTCATATCACTGTGATACTCTTTTTTTTAATCAAACTCTGATATACATCTTCATTTCTAATGTAATTTCTTATAAAGGATTAAAAAGTAGTGTTCATGCCAGTGAATTCAGTTTGTAGATTATATTGTTGTTTTAGCTCTTTGTGGATAGTTTTGACACTGTTAGGATTTGTAAAAACTAAGCACAAGAATGGTACACCACTCTCATACAAAGCAACCATAAAATGGCAACCTCTTCAACTTTTCACTCTGATCATCAGAAAGGCAGCAAATGAAATCATGTCTTTCATTTTAGACTACACTATCTCCACTTGTGAATGGTTAGTATCTGTTAACCCTATCCCTCTCTTTCAAAAAGAAATTCCTATCTATGTGTGTTCGTGATGTTTTTTCGATGATCATGGAGAAATCGCGTGAAAAAAAGGGGAGTTCAAGCCTATATCTAGCTTCATTTTTTAAAATTTAAATACTACACAACAGTTTATTACATAGTCCTTAGTTGGAAATTAAATTTTTCCATTACTTAAATTGTGTCATCACTCCTCAACATTTTAAAAATGTTCTGTCTCTTTAACACCCTTCCCCCAAATACACTCTTAGCTCAGTGTACCTAGCAACCCAGTGGAAACAGTAGGTCACAAGTTCATAACACATTCTAGAAGGAACATGCTACTTCCAAATAAGATACAGCAGGTGTGCTTTACTCCACAGATTCAAAAGCATATCCATGTCTGTATTACATTTATTTTCTTAAACAACAGCAAATAAGACTTTTTGCTAAGGCAACCAACACAATACCTAATTTTATGCAGACAGCATCCAATGAAATATATCTTTAAAAAAAAAACACCTCCGTTTTAACTGCTTTTCCTTTGGAAAACTACCTCCTTCAGCTCCAGACTTCTTCTGACTACTATTTCTCTTCCACTTGAAAATGCTTAGAGTATGGATTGTGGGCCACAGCTATATCTATTGGGCTAAAGAGGCTGCAAAAAAGAGAGGTATTTGGGTTTGCCAAATGTGCAGATTACTTGGTTTGGCTAGGGAAGGTTAAAGTTTCATCAGTTGCTGGCTTTGGTTAAATCCATTGTGGATTCCAAAGCTCCTCACCTCATGATTGTTCAATGTAGTGGCAATGGCCTAGGCACATTGACTGGGGTTGGGCTGGAAATCCTATTGAAAGTAACCTTTGCAGAACTGATGTCGCTTTTCCCTCACACTGTCTTGGTGTACTCTAATATATGCCAAAGACAGAATGGAACTGGTCAAATCAATTCTGGGCGAACAAAGCAAACACAAGGAGATGATGGACGGAGCACTGAAACTTTTTAGACACTCACCCCCAGTCACAGATCTGGGTTGAATCCATCATCGTTCTTTAGCTGACTTCGCCACCCCAGTTCAGACCCAGCCATATGCAAATCAGTCTTGATCCTGTGCCTCATAGGAACAGTCCAGACCGAACTGCCAAGCCAGGTCTTCCCTGAACCAGAGACAAGCCTCCTGGGACCGGTTTTGGGGTAACACCCCTCATCAGCCAGGCTAGCTTGAATCCAGTGGCAAAGTGAGCAAGGGACCCACATCTGGGCATACCCTGCCAACTTAGGGCGAACAAAGCAAAAACAAGGAGATGATGGACGGAGCGCTGAAACTTTTCAGACACTCACCCTCAGTCACAGATCTGGGTGGAATCCATCATTGTTCTTTATCTCACTTCGCCACCCCAGTTCAGACCCAGCCATATGCAAATCAGTCTTGACCCTGTGCCTCATGGGAGCAGTCCAGACCAAACTGCCAAACCAGGTCTTCCCTGAACCAGAAACAAGCATCCTGGGACTGGTTTTGGGGTAACACCTCTCATCAGCCAGGCTAGCTTGAATCCAGTGACTAAGTGAGCAAGGGACCCACGTCTGAGCACACCCTGCCAACTTAGGGCGAACAAAGCAAACACAAGGAGATGATGGACGGAGCGCTGAAACTTTTCAGACACTCACCTCCAGTCACAGATCTGGGTGGAATCCATCAGTGTTCTTTATCTCACTTCGCCACCCCAGTTCAGACCCAGCCATATGCAAATTAGTCTTGACCCTGTGCCTCATGGGAGCAGTCCAGACCGAACTGCCAAGCCAGATCTTCCCTGAACCAGAAACAAGCATCCTGGGACCGGTTTCGGGGTAACACCTCTCATCAGCCAGGCTAGCTTGAATCCAGTGGCAAAGTGAGCAAGGGACCCATGTCTGAGCATACCCTGCCAACTTAGGGCGAACAAAGCAAACACAAGGAGATGATGGACGGAGCACTGAATCTTTTCAGACACTCACCCCCAGTCACAGATCTGGATTGAATCCATCATCCTTCTTTAGCTCACTTCGCCATCCCAGTTCAGACCCAGCAGTATGCAAATCAGTCTTGACCCTGTGCCTCATGGGAACAGTCCAGACCGAACTGCCAAGCCAGCTCTTCCCTGAACCGGAAACAAGCATCCTGGGACCGGTTTCGGGGTAACAACCCTCATCAGCCAGGCTAGCTTGAATCCAGTGGCAAAGTGAGCAAGGGACCCACTTATGGGCATACCCTGCCAACTTAGAGCGAACAAAGCAAACACAAGGAGATGATGGATGGAGCGCTGAAACTTTTCAGACACTCACCCCCAGTCACAGATCTGGGTTGAATCCATCATCCTTCTTTAGCTCCATCATCATTCTGTCCACAGATTGACAAAGCCAGGAAACATGTTAATAAAACTGTTTCTGCATTCTGCATTTCTGCATTCTGCATTCCTCAGATTCCAGCGCATGGGCTGTATCTATAACAACAATCTGCGTTTTGACATTCACGAACTTTATAGAATTGATGGAATGCACTTTACAGATGAAGGCAACAGGGTGTTTCTAAGTAACCCCAAACTCTGCATCCGGTCTTATGTGTAGTAGCCATACACACAAGAAACACAAAGGCTCTATTCAGAGCCACCCTAGTACCTGAAACATTGTAAATTTTCTTTAAAAAGATATTTTTTTCAGTTTTTGGGGATCTTCGCGATGACGTTGTGATCCCCGTGAATACGTCGTGAGAACGGAAAACAAAAGCAGACATTCAATGGCCACCAACACATCTAAAAATAATATGTAAATAAATCCATTCTGAACATTGCACTACACGTATTACTATATACATATTTCTTTGAAAGCATGTTTAAACTCATATTTTTCTACTAAGTTTCTTTAGAAACCATCTTTAAGACCTATTTTCAGTTTTTGCGGTTATTCGGGTCATCGTGATGACGTTGTTAACCGCGACGATTGCGCCTTTTTCATAAAGTCGAAAATACATATATACACACAAAGTCATGTTTTTCTAGAGAGTTTCTATAAAAACCATCTCTAAAACCTATTTTATATTTTTTCGGTGAGGCCAGAGATCGCAATGACATTGGTAATTGCCATCCCCACTGACACATCGCAGAAACGGAAAACAAATGCAGGAATTCAATAGCCACCACCACATTCAAAAATTAAAACTATATAATTAATTCTAACCATCACAGTAGATAACTCATTATATAACTAACTCTATAAAAACATTTATCAGAATCTCAATATCTCTATAACAATGCATATTAATGATTAACCTATATATTTTTTTTATATTTCCACCAATATTCGCGACGAAGTCGGTAGTCATGATGTCCCAGCCACGGTACAAGGGGGTGCTGCGGTGGTGGTTGTGGTGTTGTTGCGAATATTTTGTGCAATTAAAAAAATCAATTTTGGACACATAACTTGTGTCACTAACACCCCCATTTCTCAACCATGGGTTCTGAGTATCTCCACCCTGACCCCTTATGCTGGCTTTCACACAAATTTTCAGCCCCGGGAACAGTTCCCGATAGATAAAATGGCGGCCACAACTTTTTGTTCAGGTTGCGTCCAGCCAATCAGAGCATTCCCGTTGGCGCGTGCATTCGCGATTAATCGTGAAACCACTGCGAAATATCCGAGGCCAGAGATATCACTATAATTTTTGGCTTAAATTTCTCAAAAATTACCGAACAGATTTACACCAAAGAGGCAAAAGGCACTTCATTGAACCAACATCTACCTCCCTGCCAAATTTGGTGTAAGTTTGTTCAGCGGTTCGGGCTGTAGCTGTGGCTAAAGGTGCCTATGTGAATTAACATTACAAATTCACCCTTATTTCGCACTCCAAATTCTCAGTCCCCACTGCATGGATCACCCCCAAACTATCCATGACAACCAGAACCTACTTGGACTCTTTTTGTTTGGAAAATTTCATGAAGATTGGTCAAACGATGCCAAAGTTATAGGCAAGTCAAAAAATGTTTTTCCTATGGAAACATGGTCCTAACTATAAATACATATATATATATACATTCACTGAAAAAATCAAAGGTTACAGGAATGTTATAGTTAAGCTGGCATTTGACTCGTACAAAACCAGAGAGACTCAGCAGTTATAGTTAGCTGGGCTAACTATAACTTGTACCCCTGTAAAGCACTGCATATGACCTCACATATTACATCACTCATGACATGGTCAGTGACATCACTCATGACATCACTGATGACATTTCAAATGACATCACTGATGACATCACAGATAACATCTCAAATGAACTCGACTACAGCCAGAACCACTGGACAGAATCACACCAAATTTGTCAGAAAGCTAGATCTTGGTCCAGAAAGAGTACTTTTTATAATTTGGTGTAATTTGGAAAAAAGGTTTATGTATATCTAGGGATGTGGATCCATCACGGATCCATGTGCCAACAGCAATGCCGTGATTGGCTGGCTGCAACCTGACAGGACAGTTGCGGCCACCATTTTAGATATCGGGCCACAGTCCTGAGGCCTAAATATTAAGGGTGGGCGTAGTTCGCGAAGTAATGCTTCGCGAAGCTACGCAAAGTGCAGTTCGCGCTACGCAAGCTTCGCGTAGCACTACGCGAACTGCGTAGCGCACTGTTCGCAATGATTGCACAGTGCCGGATGCTTGTCCGCACTGTGCAATCATTGAAAACGGCAACTTGCACAGTGCGAGCTGTCTTTACTGCCGCTCGAGTAGATTTTTACTCGAGCGGCAGCTTTCTCAACGCGGACTGGTAGTTTCTCATCGCGAGCGGTCGCAAGCATACGCGACCACTCGCAATGAGAAACCTGACCTCCCGCGTTGAGAATCTCGCCGGGAGGTTTATTTTCCACGCTCGCGATCGGCAACTTGATGTTGCTGATCGCGAACGAGGAAAAAGTCTCGCCGGGATGTCATTTTGCTTGCTCGCGGTCGCCAACTTGACGTTGAGGACCGCGAGCAAGCAAAAATGACCGCGGCACTACGCTACGCTACGCTACGCGTGTTCGCACTGTGCTACGTGCAATTCGCGTTGTGCGAAGTAGCGCAAACTTCGCAAACTACGCGAGCGTAGCGTAGCACTTCGCCCAGGGTTACTAAATATACAAGTGAAAAATTATATAAGGGGTCAAGGAAGAGGTACCTTGACCTCATGGGTGTAATACAGGGGTCTGTGAGGTACCCCTGATTGGCAAGAAATGCCCAAAACATTTTTTACACAATGAGGATCTGCGGAGTCATTGCGGCGCTTAGCACAGCCCCGTATTAATCTGAAACTAATCTGTGGATCCAGTGCCCACTTTAAAAAAACATACAGCCACTCACAGATCCATTTACATACTTTCTCATACCCCTACACTACCACTCATACACCTACTCATTCACCAAACAGATACTCACACACCCACAGAAATACTCACACACCCTCTCACACACTGATAGAGCAACTCACACACCCACTCAAACACTTAAACAGCCACTCACATACCCATTTATACACTGATACACCGACTCACACACCCATTTACATACCTACACAGCCACTTACACACCCACACAGGTACTCACAAACCCACTCACACACCCACACAGACACTCACATATGTACTCATACACTGATACAGCCTCTCACACACCCACAGGGCTACTCATATACCCACTCAAATATCTACAAAGACACTCTCGAACATACACTAACTCACACACTGATAGAGCTACTCACACAGCCACACAGATACTCACACACCAACTCACATACCCACACAGACACACACACACTGATACAGCCCCTCAAACATATATGCATACTCTGATACAGACTCACACATACCTACTCACATACCCACACAGGCACTCACAAACCCACTCACATACCTGCACAAATACACCCACCCACTCACACATTGATACAGCCACTCACACACTTACACACCCACTCACACACCCATACAGCCACTCACACACCCACTTATACACTGATATAGCCACTCACACATCTACATAGCTACTCACACACCCACTCACATACCCACACAGACACTCACATACTGCTACAGCCACTCACACACCCATACAGCCACTTACACAGTGACTCACACACCAAGATAGACACTCACAAACCCACTCACATACCCACACAGACACACACACGCACACACAATGATACAGCCACTCACAAACCCACACAGACACTCACATTCCCACTTGCACACTGATTCAGCCACTCACACACAAACTCACACACTGATATGGCCACTAACATAGCTACTCACACACTGATACAGTCACTCACATATACCAAAAAAAGACACACACACCAACTCACATAGACACTTACATACCCATTCTCACACCAATACAGTCACTCAGATACCCACTCATACACTGATAGAGACACACACACAGCTACTCACACACCCACACATCCACAGAGATACTCACAAACCTGCTCACATACCCATACAGCCACTCACACACATGCACAGATACTCAGAAACCCATAACCACACAAACATTCACATGCCCACTCACACACCTACACAGACACTCACAAACCCACTCACACACAGACACTCAGACACCCACTCACACACTGATACAGACACTCAAACACCCATTCATTCTCTGGTACAGACACACACAGCCAAGCACACACCCACATAGCCACTCACACACCCACAGAGATACTCATAAAGCTATTCACATACCCATATAGCTATTAAAACACCCACTCACATACCCACACAGATACCCACACAACCACTCACACACTGATATAGCCACTCATGCACTGATACAGCCACTAACATACCCACTCACACACCTACATAGTCTCACACACAGATTCATGCACCTACACAGGCACTCACAAACCCAGTCACACACCCACACAAACACTCACCCACCTACTCACACATTGATACAGCTACTCATACACCCACACAGCCACTCATACAGCCACATAAAGACGTATGCACCCACTCACATACCCATATAGATACTCACACACCCACTCACACATTGATGCAGCCACTCATGCACCCACTCACACCTCAATACAGCCACTCACACTTGCATACTGATATAGCTACACAGCCACTCACACACCCACTCGCACTCCCACACAGATACTCACAAGTCTATTCACACACCCACACAGATACTCACATACCCACTCATATACTGCTACAGCCACTCACACACCCACACAGCCACTCACACTGTTACACACTGAAACAGACACTCACAAACCCACCCACAAATACACTCACACATACACGCACATACAATGATACAGCCACTCACACACCCATTCACAAATCTACAGAGACATACACATATCTACTCATATATTGATTAAGCCACTCACACACTGATACAGCCACACAGCCACCCACACTCTGGTACAGTCACTCACATATACCAAGAAAGATACTCACACACTAATTCACATACTCACACAGACACTCTCACTCTCACACTAATACAGCCACTCAGACCCCACTCATACACTGATGCAGACATACACACAGCCACTCACACACCCACTCACACACCCACTCACACATAGATACTCAGAAACCTACCCTCCAGACCCACACAAACATTCACACACCCACATATATACACACCGACACTCACACACCGACTCACACACAGACACTCAGACACCCACTCACACACTGATACAGACACTCACAGACCCACTCACACACCCACAATGCCACTCGTACACCTACTCACATACCCACACAGCCACTCACACAGTCACTGACACACCTACTCATAAACCTATGCAAACACTCACACACCCACAGAAACACCCACATAGCCACTCACACACCCAGTCACACACTGATACAGACACTCAAACACCCATTTAACTCTGATACAGACATACACAGCCACTCACACACCCACACAGCTACTCACACCCCCACAGAGATACTCACAAATCTATTCACATACCCACACAGCTACTCACATACCCACTCACACACCCACAGATACCCACACAACCACTCACACACTGATACAGCAACTCACACACCCACTCACACACGGATATAGCCACTCATGCACTGATACAGCCACTCACATACCTATATAGTTTCAAACATACCCATTCATACACCTACGCAGGCACTCACAAACCCAGTCACACACCCACACAAACACTCATGCACCCACTCACACATTGATACAGCCACTACCACACCCACACGGCCACTCATACACCCACTCACACACCCACATAAACATTTATACACCCACTCACATACCCATATAGACACTCACACACCCACTCACACATTGATGCAACCACTCATACACCCACTCACACCTCAATACAGCCACTCACACACTTACACACTGATATAGCTACATAGCCACTCACACACCCACTTGCACACCCACACAGATACTCACAAATCTACTCACGTACCCACACAGATACTCACATACCCACTCACACACCCACAAAGCCACTCGTACACAAACTCATATACCCACACAGCCACTCACACACCCACACAGTCACTGACACACCTACTCATAAACCTATGCAAACACTCACACACCCACAGAAACACCCACATAGCCACTCACACACCCAATCACAAAGCCACTCAGAGACCCATTTACAGACCCACACACTCACTCACACACCCAGTCACAAACCCACACAGCCATGTACACACCCATTGACACAACCACACAGACACTCACATAGCCAGTCACAGACCCATGCAACCATTCACATACCTATTCAGAAACACACACACAAAGATACTCATACACTCTCTCACATACCCATAGAGCTGCTCAGACCTCCACTGTATTCAATGTGTTGTTGTTTTGAATGGGTGCTTTTCGTTTGAATGGATCTGCAGAACCATGGTGAATCTTAAGTGCATTGTTGTTTTGAATGTAATGTGTGCTTTAGATTTGGGGATCTGCAATGGATCTGAGGATCCAAGTGTGAAATAAAAAAAAGGTTTTGAAAATAAAAAGAACCAGTGTTTGTGAAAAGGGTTGGCTCTGAAAAGAGGCTGATATGTAGATGATAATTACACGCACAACAGGATGCAGTCTTTTAAGTTGTTGAGTAACACTCTGTTGCCCTCGTCTGTGTAATGGACTCAGTCTTTTCGATATACTCCATCCATATCAAATCATACGTTGTTATGATATATAGAGCCCATGTTGTGGTCTCAGAGGAATGCAGAAACAGTTTTATTGACACGTTTCCTGGATTTCTCTATCTGTGGACAAAAGTCAGTTTACCACTGTCACTTCTGTCTTTGGCAAATGTTGAAAAACACCAAGGCAGTATGTGGGAAAAGTGACATTAATTTACTAACAGTATCCTTCATTAGGAGTTACATTCCTACCCCAGTAAGTGTGCCTGAGGTCTGGATGTTGGCAATCCGCAATGCTTTCAACTAAAGGCAGCAATTGATGCTACTTTAACTCTCTCTGGTGAACCCAAGTAATGTCTACATTAGGTAAACCTAGGTCCTGTCAATGCCACTCTTTCTAGTCCTCTCTCTGGCCCAAAACTATGGCCCACAATCCAGACTCTAACCATTTTGGAGACGAGCAGGAGTAGCACACAGGAAAATGCTGCAGTGGAATGAGGTAGTTTTGAAGATAAAAGGCAGTTGAAATGGGGGACAGCAAGTAAAATATAAAAGAACATATTTGATTGGATGGTCGACATATGAAGGGAACTAAAGTTAGGTAGTGACTTTAACAAAAAAAGTAACTACCTCTGTGATTAGCTTTGGGAAAATAAAACAAAGTTATGTTGTTTGGGATATGCTTGGAAGTGTTAATAGTAAACCACAGCTGCTACAGTCAATGTGAAGCTAGTATTCTGTTTACAGAAAGTCTTGTGAACTTTTCACCTACTGGTAGGCAGACTCTACTGGAACCATGGTTACTATGGAAACAGAACTAACAGAGTGTGGGGGAAGGGAACAAAAGAGACTGCCCTGTGAAACTGAAAAGCATATTGGTCTAAATTAATTGCTCAGTATGTCTTGTAATTGGTCATATTTTAAAACAAAAATTTAAATGCAAAGCATTAACATGTGATTGTTGAATACTTTTCAGGGATTTCAGGGATTTCATGTGGATCTGCAGATCTGTTGTGGATTTACAAGGAGGGCCGCGTTGAGCGCCACTGTGAATCCGCTAATCCGCACAAAAATCTACCAAATTAGGTTTCTTTACAGGAAACATGGACAGGGTTAATAAATAGTGACCAATCAGGAGTGGTATAACAAAAAAAATGAAAGCAATGCTGTGATTTTCTAAGTAGAGGGCTATGACTGAGAAGGCAGTGGGAAGGGTAGCCATTATTGGTACTTTTGTGCTGAGAGTGGAAGAGAATTCAGAGATTTCTGACTTGATATTTGCATTGAAAAACAAATATTATCTTGAGGACATTTCCTCTTCCTATAATGGAAAGGTGTAAGTTATCCATTCTTTTTAAGTCGTCACCTATCTTCTTTATAAGAGGCACCGAATTAATGTCCCATATAGTCCCAACCTCCGCAGCTAAATTTATCCCTAAGTATGTAGCTACCTCCGTCCTCCGTGGATCTTGATACGGAGTGGATTTAGAGCAGACGATCTTGGTTTTGTTACTGTTTAAGCCGTACCCCGACTGCCGCCCGAATTCAGACACCAGGACTTCAATCCTTCCTAAGGCTTCCAGTGGGTCGGGGGTGACTACTGCAATATCGTCAGCATAAGCTAACACTTTGGTGTTGTATCCCCTGACCACTATCGGTTTAATAGCCTCATCATTTAACATTGATCTAATTAGAGGATCAATATAAAGCGCAAAAAGGATGGGGGAGCAGGGGCAGCCCTGTCTTGTACCACGTGCAATATTAATCTTTTCCGATTCCCTCCCCATCAACTGTATTTTTGCGTGTGGTTGTACATACATTGCCCTTAGAGCAGTCAATATGCGAGGGCCAAAACCATTTGATCTTAGATTCTGCCACAGGTAAGCCCATTCGACTTGGTCAAAAGCTTTTTGTGCATCCAGTAATATTAAGGACATCTGTTCCCCTGTAGCTTCCACAATGTCGAATAGTGATATAACACGAAGGACATGGTCCGTAGTGCCTCTGCCGGGAATAAAACCGTGCTGCCATGGGCTAACCAAAGGAGCAATTATTTTTGCTAGTCTCTGCGCTATGATTTTGGAGTAAAGTTTCTCGTCAGCATTTATCAGGGAAATAGGTCTATACGATGCTGGGTCCTCGGCAGGTTTTCCCTTTTTCAGAAAGACGACGATATTAGTTTCCTGCCAAGATTGGGGCGGACTCCCCTTCCCCTGTACCGCTAAAAACAGGTCCAGCAACAGGGGAGCCAGCTCCTTTTGTAGAGCTTTATAGATCTCCATTGGGATCCCATCTGGGCCAGCTGCCTTACCATACGCCATTGCCTGGAGTGCCTCAATAACCTCATTAAATGAGATATCTTCTTCCAATTCCTGAATAATTGGGGGCGTGATATTGGTTCCCATACCTGCTGTTATTAGCAAGTTTTCCCTGGAGCTATACAAGTCCTCGTAAAATTCAGCGAAAGTTTTTACAATATCCTGGGGTTCTGTCACGGTTTTACCATCCTTTCTTTTTTCTCTTGAAATATTGTTTACTGACGCCCTCTGATTCAAACGGAGTGCCAAATGTTTCCCTGTCATCTCCCCATATTCATAATTATCCCTGGCCCGAGTTTGATATATTTCAGCAATTTTCTTGTTGTAAATTCCATTAATTTCAGCCTTAATACTTATGACTTTTAGTTCTAATTGATTTTGCAATTCCACCTGTCTTCTACCAATAGCTGCCATATGCTCTTCCTCATATTTAGAAAGCTCCACCGTAAGTTGCTGTATTACCTCTCTCTGTTCCTTCCTATGATGCCCCCATAGCTAATGATCTCCCCCCTAAGCCCAGCTTTGAACGCATCCCAAACCATTTCTCTCGATGTGCTGAATCTATTCATATCAAAAAACTGCCTAGTCCACCCCCTAATGTGTTCTGTAAATCCCTCAGTGACCAAAAGTTTTCTATCAAAAGACCATTTTGTAAAAGATTTCTCGTGCCCCCGAACCTCAATTTCCAACATCAGTGGGTTATGATCCAACAGGACCTTAGGTAATTTCCTTATATTAGCTCCCTCTTTAAGAGCAACTGAGACAAAAAAATAGTCGAGCCTAATATATTTCCTATGTGGGCATGAGAAATAGGTATACCCAGTGTCCCCAGTTTTTTTATAGGCCCACATATCCACTAATCCATGACTATCCACTAGAGCTTTTAGAGCTTTGAAAACTTGTGGCTTCCTCCCCTGATACCCTCCCCATAGGGTGTCGTGTGTTTCTAAATGGATATTGAAATCACCACAAATTATGAGCGGGGATGGCCAGGAAGCTAATTCCTCAAGATGACAATGCTCCCCAAATTTTGGTATTTATTTAGATGTATACCACTGGAACCACCTAACGTGTTTTTTAAAAAAATAGAAGGGATCTTTTCACAATTTATTTGGGGGTATAAAAAGATCAGGAGATCATTGAAGTTGATGACTTTACCACATAATCGAGGCGGATTGGCTGTCCCGCACATGTTATATTACTATTGGGCTATAACATTGCAGCAAATGACCAGTCTTTTTAAACCTAAAATATGGTCCGAATCTACCGTGGGAAATCATAACAGGGTGACTCCCCCTTCTATATATGAGCTTGCCATGGGTGATGCAGCTCCAGGAATCTTACTGAGGCAGGTTGAGGGGAGTTATTATAAGAAAACACGCTTTAAATCCCTAAGAGCAGCCTGGAACGTATGGAGAAAAGCCAGTAAGTATATGAAAATCCCAAAGGTCCAGAGATATTCACTGTTATGGCGGTCGTCAATTTTCTCATCGTCACTTAATGATAAAATAGGTAGAATTTGGGAACAGGCTGGAATAAATAATTTAGGAGACATTTGTAATCAGAATGGGGTAATGTCATTTGGAGAACTCCAGGAACAATTTGGGGTAGACACTAGGACATTTTTTAAGTATATACAAATCAGTGAGACAATTAAACCTGTAGTGTCGCAGCTCACTAGTTTAGCTAAAATTCCACTCTTGGAATGTTTAGTATATAGGCAGCCCCGGGTCAGAGATCTGTATTCTATACTGATGAATGATAATCAAGATGATATAGCCAGGTTAGAAAGCTCATGGGCCGTGAAGCTTGGGAACCAGGATGTGGATATGTGCAGATCTCTGTACTTGTCTAAAAGGATATTTCTATCTGCTAACCTCAAAGCTCAACATTTTAAAACAGTATTTAGACTATATTTTACGCCGGCAAAACTGTTTGCATGGGGGAAAAGGGAAACTAACTGTTGTCCGAGATGCGGACAAGGCCCGGCTGATTTGGTTCACATGTTTTCCGGTTGCTGCAAATTGATTGCTTTGAAACAGGGGATAGAAACCTTCTTGAATCAATTTACAGGGCGGTCAGTCCCATTAACCCCAACAATGGTGCTATTCGGCTTTGATGAAAGTTTGCAGATGGAACTGACCCCAGTATATTTTTGTTTCATGGTAATGGCCATTCTTCGTATAATGATTGCAACAAAATGGAAAGATGTGGATCCGCCGACATTCCAGGAGTGGTATGCTAGACTTCATCATGTGTACAACCTGGAGAAGGCATTGTATAAATGTAAAGGGAGGAGAGCGAAGAAAAGGGGTTGACAAGTATGGGGGCTTCTGATGGAGTAAGATGGGAATTAGGTAAATAGAACTAATAAGCTAAGCTAAAGGTGTTTTCGTTTTTTAGGTAGCCCTATGTATATCCATCTCTGTCTTTAAACATTTATTTCTTCTTTCTTTGCCTCCCCTCTCTGTGTATAATAGGCAGGATAAACTGACAGGAAGCAAATTACGGCTGAATAATTATATATGAGTGTATGAGTGTATGGCATAGACGGATAACCGATGAATTGTACCTGGTCATTATGTGTTGAGTTTTGGATTAATTGTACTTACTGCTTTTCTGAATTGAAAAAATAAAAAAAATATTATTAGATAAGGACATAAAAGTTGAACAACAGCAAAGGGATTTTACAGGTATGCTAATTAGGTTGTGCTATAAAAAAATATATACATTTAGAAAAACCTATGAGTGAATATATGCTGAAAGAAAATAGCTTGTAGATACTATAGTAAAATGAAAACTAGAAGGGAGGTTAGATGAGAACATTAACAATAAATATAGTGAGCAGCAAAGGAGGAAGAGGAATTGCTATAAGGAAAATGCAGTTATTTTATTAAGCCAGTATGAATGAATGTCTTTGAAATTAGATGTGGGTGCTTGCTGATAGAATGTAATTTAATAGTATGTAATTTGCACACAGTCACACAGTCAGGCAGGCAGTTACATACACAGTTACACTTCCAGAAAAGCAGTTATGTACCCACCACTCATATAACCAGACATTGAGTGACATACTGAGTCACACATCTATACAACCATTCACACACTCATTTACTCACCTATACATCCACTTACATAGTCATTCACACACCCATACAGGCACTGTCACACCCGCTTACACACTTATATAGGCAATTGAGCTAGTTGCACACAGAGTTACACACCCAAACACATTCAAACATAACCAGATGCTAATTGATGCAGTTAGTTATAAAGTCATTTAGACACCCCATATAGTCACTATTAGACTGACTGACCCACCCTAGCAGCTACTTACACATCCAGTGACAGACACACTGAGGCACTGATACAGTTAGTCACATATCCACTGAACCAGTGACACGGCTGGTCACCCTCCAATGCAGCCAGTTATATACACATGTATACAGTTCTACTTAGACACTGAGGCAACCTGTTACAAACTGACATAACCTCTTATGTAACTACAGAGTTGCTTATAGTATGTAATGAAGTCGTATATAATATAAAGTTACATGTATTCTATATTTGCTTTTCAGATATTTACTTTTGTTTAAAGAGGAAGATTTATAATGCTGAGAAAGATGCAAAGGAGAAAACAACAGAGGAAACAGTACTACCTGCTTAAAAGTGAGAGTAAAAAAGCACATGAAGAGAATGTATTAGAAAATAAAGTGCTGCTGGTAAGGGTACCAAGGAGTTTGTTAAAACAGTATATAAGGAAATACAAAATATGGAAAAAGATTCAAATAAAAAGCAAGGTTTACAATCAACTCACAACAGAGAAGGAGTAAGTCACATTGAAAATGGAAAGTGTTACGAAAAACATCTTATTTGACAAGGAGGCAGAAACAATTTGAAGAAATACAAATCAGAATGTTTAGAAGTAGGGTAATACAGAATTTGATGTGAACAATAAAGGAGAGTAAGAGGAGAAGAGCAGCACTGAAACAAAAAAAATGTATTGAAAGTGTGGTTGATAAAGTGTTTGCCCTGAAGTGCAAACTGTTTATTTTGATATTAAACAGAATGAGAACACTGGATAAAACAGTGTTGGACATGAGGAAAAAAGCCCAAAAAAGGTTTATTAATAAAAGTAATTCTTGCAACATTTTCAAAGGAGAATGGAAGCATGCATCTAGTACTGAGGCTTTATTTAATGAAGGAAGCATCTTCCAACAGAATGAATTAGTGCACGCAGTTGAAACATCTGCCCAATGCTATAAGGTAAAAGCTGGTAATCCCCTTGCAAAAGAGGAGGTGGTTCCTAGAAATTTAGAGAAAGAGATAGCTGAAGAGGTACACGGAAGGCATAGACATGCCCCTGTGTATAAATGGAACTGCAGTAGTATATTCATCAGGAATCAATTGAAACATTAAAAACTTTTCTACGTGAATTTCCAAGTAAAAGTGTGAAACGGAACATTGCAATGTTGTAAGGATTAGATCTAACCAAAGTGAGGAAATACACTATTTATAAGGACACTCATTGGCATGTCGATTGAGGAAAGTGCGCAGAAGCACCCTTCATCATTTGCGAATGCTGGCTGTTCATCATTCTAAAATGCAAAATTTAGTTAGAAGACTTTACTATTTAAAAAGTCCTGCATTGTGTTTAGAGGAAATGAACAAAGCACTTCTGTATGGCATAGTATCAGAGGTTGAAAAAGTTTGTGAAGATAGTCATTTACGTTTCTTTGGTCCTGAAGTGCAGCCTGGCCACAATGAGGAGTTGGTATGTTCAGGTATAGAGGAACAAAACAGATATTACTAAGTTTAGATGAGTAATAGCAAGTCAGATGCACTTTCTACAGAGAAACCAAACTATGGGGCAATTACGATGGCGGCGAGACCACCACTGACAGTCCGTCAATGGCGGTCTCACCGCCATTGGAGGCAGGTTTCCCACCCTCCAAATTACAATGGCGGCCGGTGTGATGGCGGTCGGAAACACCGCCGCCATGCTGCCATGCATCCGATGGTCTCCTTGAGCCCACCGGTGCGGCGGAGGTCTTCGCAATCCCTGCTATGGTGGCAGTGCCAACCAGCCACCACCGTAGGGATTACAATGTCCCTCCCCGCCAGACGTTCCATGGCAGTTCCACCGCCATGGAAAGGCTGGCGGAAAGGGACATTGGAGGCTCGTAACAGGCCGCCCTTCCACCTTGGCCCTTGATTGTAGGTATTGGGGGGCACCTATGCCATGTAGTGGATCTGTACAGTTTACTCCAAACACTCAAGAGGATGCACAGGAGTTTTTAATGGGGATGTTTGCTGTTTTAGAAGAAGAGAGAATCCCTATTGATGAGCAATTTGGACTTAGTTACGCATGGAACCATGAATGTGGAGATTGCTCATACACATCAAGTACAGAAATAGATTCAGAACGTTTTGTTTATTTAACGTTACCAGATTGCAAAAGTGTGACTTTTGACAGATTGCTGAGACAAGCTACATAAAACAATGTATGCCCAAATTGTCAAACAGATCTTGTATCAACTTTACGTGTAGCAAGAAGTGGCATGTATGTTATTTTAATGCTTCAACGATGCAGAGCAGATGGAACAAAATTATAGATTCAGATTACTAAATCTAAAACAGGACAAATATCTGTTTCTGGTAAAACACATAGCACTATCACTATCATTTTTCATGAAGGAGTTAGCATTAGAACTGGTCATTATACTGTCTATCTAAAAAGTAGAAGTGGATGGACAGAATGTAATGATAGGAACCTTACATTCAATCGAAGATTGACTTGGAAGCTATCAAATGTCTATCTTTTGTTTCTGGAACCAAAGTTCTAAGGAGGATTACAGTTGCAAAAGTGGAATAGTCTTGTTATTGTAGATGCATTGTCAGGGTTTATGATATCATGCAGCCAACAAAGGGTGGTGTTTTATGAGGTTTTGCCTATGCTATTGAGCCTTATATATGTACTAGCACTTCTAATGATGATGTTTTCATTTTAAGCATATGTTTCCTTAGAATAGTAGAGCCAGTATAGGTAAAATGATTGTGTAAAAGATTGTAGTGACTGCAATGCTCAGTTTTGCTTATTTGCAGTGACATATTGTGCAGTTCTGTTTTTTTTAATACAGTCTATATGATTGTTTTTCCCCACTGCTCAAGTATGATGCTTCATAAAGTACATCATTTATGTTGTCTAAGTATAAAAGCTGAGAACAGTAAAAAGGGAAAATGAAATGCTTATTTTTTTATGATATAGCATTACAGCATGTGTAGTGATTTGTTGCTAGTATGAATTATGCATTGTGTAAAATTGTAAGTTTATTTTACAATTTTTTAAATAGTAATTCCAATTCATATATTTTTTTTTCTTTTTTATACAGATGATTGGCACCATCTATTGGAGTAATGTTGTTTATAACTTAGTTCTTTCAGTGTTGTGTTAGTTTAGATTGTGAGGGTGTTCCAGACTGCAATTTAAAAGAACATACACCAACCTACATAGTCAGACACCCCCTTACACTCCCAAACAGCCACTCATACACCCACTCACCCACCTATTTAGACAATTAGGGGGTATTTACAAGCCCCTTGCACCGCCAGTACATCACTTTTCCCCATATTAAAAGTCACACACCAGTGGCGCAAGGGCCTTGTAAATAAGCCCCTTACTTTTCACATACTCACACAGTCATTCAAAGACCCACTTGCATACCCGTACAGTGACCTAGACAGCCACTCACACACTGATATTGCCACTCACCCACTGATACAGACACACACACCCACACAGAAACTCACACACCCACTCACACACCCATACAGTCACTCACAAACCTAGTCACTCACCAACCCACTCACACACCCACACAGACACTCACAGACCACTCATACACTGATACAGTTACTCACACACCCACTCACACACCAATACAGCCACTCACTCACCCACTCATATACCAATACAGCCACTCTCACACTGATGCAGGCACTCGCACACCCACACAGCTAATCACACACCAAAAGAGACACTCACAAACCCACTCACACCCCCGCACTACCACTCATACACCGATATAGCCACTCACACACCGATACATCCAATCACACACCCACTCACACACTGATACAGCCACTCACACAGCCACTCACCCAGACACTCACAAACCCACTCAAACAACCACACAGACACTCATATACCCACTCACATACCAGTACAGCCACTCACACACCCACTGACACACCATACAGCCACTCACACACTGATATAGCCACTCATGCTCCCATTTACACACTGACACACCCAGTCCACTCCCATTCCCACAGACTCACACTAAGTCATAAACACATTCACACATGCATTTATACACATACAAAACCACTATTGCACCTTCTGATACAGTCACATAGCCACTTATACACCCAGTCATATCCCATTTACACACTTACTAGACCCACACAGCTACTCAAACAAACACTCTCACACAAACACTAACACACCCAGTCAAACTGACATTTATGTAGACATATACCAGCAGGTAGACATTCACAAGCAAATATATAAACAGTCGCGGCTCCTGGAGGAAGTGCTGCGGGGCAGTGGGGCGGGGCGGGGCGGGGGAGGGGCAGGGTGGGGGTAGTAAACTCCAGCATACGGCCGAACGGAGGTAAGTACATAAATAAATAAATAAAACGAATTACATTGCGCGCGCCGCATCGCCATAGGAACTTCTTGTAGAAAAGGTTGGCAGGTGTTTTAACCAACTAAATCCATTTGTTGCTCTGTCAGATGGGATTCGCGGATCCACTGTGGTGACACCATGACATTATCACGAATCCAGAAATATGTATTAAAACAACCTTCTAAGCTAGAATTACTTATTGGAATATAAGTTTGGATGTCATTTTACTAAATCACTTACCTCAAACATCAATTCAATAGTCTACATTTATATTTTTAAGTGTTGTTAAAAACCACGCCGGATCAGAAAATCCCCCGTGGAACAGTAAGTATGTATCAGGGGGTTCACGACGGATCCAGATTAAAATCATTAAAAAAATTTAAGGTTAAAGCAATGTTATAGTTATGTGTGTTTTATTAATACATTTTTCTTTAAAACAAAATGTAGAAATTTAGTCAAAAAACTATAGGTTCCAGGCATATAATAGAGTAAGAAATATGATTTAAAAAAGTGCTAATTCACTAAAAAAAGCCAAAGGTTACATGGATGCTATAGTTAGGAAATACCATTACAAAACCATAGAAAGTCACTGAAAAAAACAAAGGTTACAGGTACATTATTTTTAGGAAATAAAACTTTAAAAAACTTTAGAAATTCACTAAAATAACATTCACCTAAAAAACAAAGGTTACAGAGACGTTATAGTTAGGAAATAATATTAAAAAGCCTTAGAAATTCTCTAAAAAACCACAAGTTACAGGGATGTTATAGTTAGGAAATAGCATTAAAAAAAACCTTAGAAATTCTTTTAAAAAAAACAAAGGTTAAAGGGACATTATAGTTAGGTTCAGATTTGATTCACCCACAACCAGAGAGATTCAGCAACCCCGCAAAGCACTGCTTATGACCTCACATGTTACATCACTCATGACATAATCAGTGACATCACCTAACTATAACATTACTTTAACCTTTTGTTTTTTCAGTAAATAAATATATATAAGTATATTTTCTGACAAAAACAAAGGTTAAAATAATGTAATAGTTAGATGAATTTCTCAGTGACAACGTTACCATTTTGAACCCATAGAAATTCACCAGTTATAGTTAACAGCACTAACTATAACTTGCGCCCCATCATGCACAGCTTATGACCTCACATATGACATCACTCATGACATGTTCTATGACATCACTCATGACATCTCAAATGACATCATCCAATGAGTAAGTTTATTTTATTGTTTACATAGTGGCAAGTGCCTACCATATTAATTCTAGGGAATTTTGTATAGTTTGGGTGCAGCTAATGGGTGTAAGTATTTATAAAACGTGTGTCCTCCTAATGCACCATAGCTGTATAGAGGTATTGAACCCGTCATAAATGTTTGCATTTAAGAGTAACTCCATGTGAAAGTGACAGTTGACTTGTATTCATTATGCTCCACACAACGTTTTGGTTCTGTAGAAAACGTTTCCAACAGGAGAAAGATTCTATGTAGTAGATACTAACTTTTGTAAGCAGCCTTGAGTTAATCAAGAGAATTGTGTCAGCATAATCATTTATACTTAACATGAAAGAGTGTGCGCACCAGGTACTAACCTAAGTATGCATGATTGTTTTGCTTCAGAAGAAGAACTATCTGTAAAGTTTTCAAAACAGTTTGAAGGGTGCCTGTAGTATGATCTTTAGCACTTTCAGATCCTGGTTCTTTTTTAGCAAATAGATTTTTTTTACAACTGTTGCATAGAATGTACACTGTTCTAAGTAGATTCTTTTGAAGATTCTGTGGTGTATTTCTCATGAGAGTTGCACTGTTTGCAAACAGGGAAGTATAGAATGAACTCTCGCCATAGAGTGAACACTGTTTACAGTACTCAGTTCTCTTCTGATATCCACTTTATTTCCTGATGTAGGTTCGATGTATGTCAGGGGTTTGATACAGATAAAAGCTGTCCATAGTAGGGCACTTGTTTTGGAATTGGCATTGACTTTTTAGGCTTTCTCATAACAGTTGTATACAGATTGAACACCATACTCGATGAGGTTTTGCCATATATCTGTGATTGATTGCTAATGTGAACTATGCTACATGTAAAGCCATAGCAATGTATACAGCAATATGCAGGAAAACGAAGCTTAGATGAGGTCATCAGTGATGTCATCAGTGATTTAATCAATTATGTCATTTGAGATGTCATCAGTGATGTCATAAATGATGTCATAGAACATGTCATAAGTGATGTCATATGTTAGGTCATAAACAGAGCATAGCGTGGGCACAAGTTATAGTTTGTGCTGCTATGTATAACTAGTGAATTTCTGCATTTTCTTTATTTAGTTCAAAACGTCACTGAGAAATTCACCTAACCATAACGTTACTTGAACCTTTTGAATTTTTCAGAGAAGCTCTAAGGTTTTGTTTTTTTATTGAAAACACATTTTTATTACACCTAACTGTAACGTTACTTTAACCTTTGTTTTTTTCAGTGAATTTGTAGTTTTTAAAAAATAAAAATGTTTAAAAATACATAGAAACTAACTACTCCTACAGTGTTTGCGCTGAGAATGTTCAACTTCTTAGTTTTTGTAACTCACATATACAGAAATATTCCCAGCATAGTTTTCATATTCCTTACATAAACTTCATATTTATATTTTAAAAAGAAACAAATCATTTTTTCCTATACTGTAAACTATGTGTTTTTAGTATGTATATCCATTTTTAAGGTGTGTGATCGTTCTCGCGGGAGGCTCGCCAGTGGCTCGTGGGAGAATTGCGAAATTGTAAAGTTATAAATTTCATTCTAATCTATTGTGCAGAGATCTTTTTCATGTGGTCAGTTATTATTGAATGCTAATCTTTAATAATAAAGTCAGTACAGTATGTATATTGTATTAATTAGTCCATTAACAAACAACTGCTCTCGCAAGACTATCACGGGAGTCGAGCACAAAACCCCCTGCGTGTACTACGAAGGGACTGGACTTCCTGTCCGGCTCTAAGGAGCTGCATGCAAGAGCGTACATTTGGAAATTCATTTGCAACAGTGTATTTTTGTTGTTTTGAAGAATGTGAGACATGAGAAGTGTTGTTTGAAGTAGAAAAACAGTTGATGTATTGTTGCACTTGAGATATTAAGAATGTTCTCTGTTTTTACGATCTCGCAGGCCTTTCCCAAGACATCTGCAAGATGACCGGGAGAGAAAAGAAATCACAAGGAAGGATTGTAATTTGTTCATATGGATGTATGTATTTAGCAAAGAAAGATTCCTTCCTTTCTGCTTCATTTACCTACTGGGTTTTGCTGTGTTTACACCTTTTTGGCTAGCTCTGTGACATTGCTGATTTTCTGTCACCAGAATGTCATCCTCAGATTCAGATGAGAACCCTACTTCTGTTCCTGCAACTCAGCCACCCAAGGAATCCTTGGTGTGGGATTTTTTTTTAAAAGAGGCCAGGTGGGAAAAAGTATCTGAGAAATATGTGATTCGCAAAACAGAGTTCAGTAGGGGCAGCCAGAACAAGCAATAGAGCATGAGTACAACTGGGATGTGGTGACATGTGAGGGCTATGCACTCTCAACACCTTGCTCGGGCTGAGTTAGTCCATGCTGCAGAGCTTGATAACTCAATAGAGGCGTCCACATTTTTTCAACCCGGTGACACTCAACCTGGTGACACTGTGCCTGCCCAGTGATTCAAGCAGATAACAACTATGCTTATCTTAACAAAGCCAATTTTTGCTGCTTATGCAAGCAGATCATTTTTCTTTTGAGACAAGCAGAGCTGCCCAGGACAGGCTTGTCCAGGATCATAAATGCCCACCTAGGCAATAGTTTTTTTACACTTTTATTGCTAGTTTTTTCACCTTTTTGTTTTGAAGGAGATGTTTTTTTGTTTACTTCCAAATTCTTGTTTTTGTGGTCCCCTTTTTAAAAAAAAATACAAATAAGTTAAACATGTTAAAAAACACACCCAAATACAGTTGTTAAAATGTTTTAATTTAAAAGCTATTTTCAAAGCCACCCTATACTGTCATTATTTATGTTGTTTGTACTGCTACCCTTTTTTACCTTCTTGATGACTCTCGCGAGACACTCACAAGAGCCAGGAAGCTCTCATACATAGAGTGGTTGACTCTTGCAGGCCTCTCAGAAGAGTGTACTTTTATAATGGGATTTCCATTTTCACTGAACATATCCTGTTCTAATAATTTATATGCACCAGATTTTCGCTACCCACTTTTTTATACGATCCCACGAGAGTCCTGCAAAATCATAAAATTAGTTAAAAACAATATACCTTTATTTTCTTCACAGTAGTTATCCTTTAGACACCTCATCTCTATAGTCTACACACACACAACAATCTCAATTAAAACCTCTCTCTTGGTAACATTTTCTCTACCCCACTACTTTTTTTTTAATCCCATGAGCCTCCTGTGAGCGTGGGAGCACCTAAATGCCTGCCTTCAGTCATATATTTCTCCATGTCTCGCGAGAGTCTAGTGAGCGCGAGCATTTAGTGTATTTCCCATGGACAACAGGTCTGTATCCTTCAGTGTATTCAAACACAAAAAACACATAAGCCTGTCCACTGACACCTTTCTCTATAAACAATTTTCTCTACCACTCCCTAACCGTACCTTTTTTTCACAATGTTGCAAGACTCTCACGAGATCGTCAAAATTATTTAAATCAGATAATGTACACTCTCCTTCATTACAATGCTTACAACTTTTACTTCCTTCTCCTAGGACTTTAGGAAAAAGTGGTCACTCCAATCCAGCTTTCCAAAGCATGGGTGCAGTAAATAGTAGGAAGTGATGAGAGACTGGACTCTTCAAAAACACCTCACCACAGGATAATCACTCTAAATAGTAGGGCATAATAGGGACTGGCCATTCCACTGAGTACTCTCCCCAGGACAACAAACATGCACAATACAGTGTGGGGAAGGACTGGTCTCAACACTAGGAACTCTCTCTTGGATGAAGGGTGTGTATACTAGGATATCGGAAGCAACTGGCCTCTACACTGAGACCTCTCTCAGATTACAGGTATGTGTAGTAGTGGGATTTGGGAGGTACTGGCCTCGCCGCTGATACCTCTCTCTTTGGATTACTGGTGCATATAGTAGGTTGTGGGGAGGGACTGGCCCCATACCTAGATCTCTCTCTTGGATAATGGGACTGGCCTCTCTTCTGAGGCATCTCTGTTGAATGGCAGAACTACAACTAGGATGTGGGGAAGAAATTAGCTATATACTGAGAAGTTTCTCTTGGATGAAAAGCATACAGACTAGGCTATAGAGAGTCTGCCGGGTCAGCTCAGTCATCTTCCCAGAGTAACATATGTGCAAAGTAGGCTGTGGGTAGAGACTGCTCTCTCTGCTCATACCTCTGTTCATGATAATGAATGTCATTAGAAGGGTATAAAATGGAGTATTTTTTTCTGGTGACAACTGTTTCTTGGACAACCCATGTGCATATTTGAAGGTAAGGACACACTCACCTCTCTCTCAGACATCTCCTTATGGGAACTGGCATGTATTGTAAGGTGTACACAGAGGCAGACCTCTGCACTAAAACTTCTCTCCAGAGTGGCAAGCATATATACTAAGATGTGCAAAAGAACTGCCCTTTCCAGCAGCTGACAGCAGTGCGTAGTACATTATGAGAAGGAATTCACCTCTGTGCCAAAACCTGTCTCTTGTATAAAAAATCTTTACACTACAGTGGGAAGAAGCACTAATCTCTCTATAGTACCTTAAACATACCTATATATGCAGAACAGTTAAGGTTCTTAAAGATAAAACTGCCATTTTAAGTCAACATTGCAAGACTATAATAATATTGAAATCATTAAAAGCTATTAACAAAAGAAATCTGTAGTAACTTTAAACATTGTATTTAAAAAACAATTTAACAACATTACAAACAACAACTACATTAACAAACTACATTAAGAACTGTAAAATAAACAAACTTTACTAATTTATAAAAAAAAAATCACTCTCATCACCAGGCACCAACATCTTCTCCCCTTTTACTTCTTTTGCCTAATGGATTCTGATGTACGTAGATCTTCTTTTCCTTTCTTTCAGCCACCCTAGCTTGCCAAACAATATCTCCTTTAATATTCGTTTTCTGGCTCGCTAGGTAACAAAGCAGTCTCTTCAAATAAAATGCATTTTGCAAAAAGGAGTTCAGACAGGAAATTAGAAACAACCAGTGTGTTACATCCATTACAGGAATGTAGAAGTATTGTAGATGCAGTCATTCTGAATGTATAGCTAAGACAAACTCAACTTGTGCAGCCACACTACACAGTTCTTCACCTGCATTGTTTCAACTGGCAGATACACCCTCTCCCCAGGCACTTACTGCTATAAGGCTCAGGCTTACAGAAATAAAGCACTTTTTTGCTTAAGTAAGCAAATCATTTTGTCAATAAAAACAAGTAGAGCTACAGAGAACAAGTTTTTCCAAGGGAACAAATGTCACTGTAGGCAATAAAAACAACATAATTTGTGCAATTACATTTGTTTCCTGGCTTTCCACATAGTTACTGTTCTGTCTTTCTTCTAAATTTAACAATTTTTGTTTTCCTCCTTCATAAATAGTGTGACATGGTACTTCTGTTTATCATAGCTTCGGTTTTCCATTTTCCTCCTTAAAAAAAAGACAACATAGCCCAAAAATGTAAAGGTACATACTGATCAATAATTGATAACAATGATACATCACTATATTCTCTGAAGATTTCTACATTTTCACCCACAATCACATATTTATCTTTACTGTACCACTAACTTCACATCCTCAAGCACCACATTTTTTAATCCACAATTAAATCATAGCATGCCCTCATACAAGGTTCCATATCAATTTGTAAAGTAACACATTCCTCTTTACATACGTTTCCTAACAGTGAGCACAGTGTTTTACTCTGGAAATAGCAATATCGCCACTCAAACATCTCATAGGAGTAAAATATGTGTACTGTAAGATTCATAAAAATACTAGGCCTTGTATTAACAGATTGCAGAATCTTTGTTTTATAATTTCAGAAACACTGCCTCTTTTACTTACAACTACATACAGATTGAACATTTCATTTTTTAACACAATGTTAAATATTTGGTGATATCTCTCTACATCCAAAAGTCTACCTCTCAAAACCTATATTACACCTCTACAAACAGCTTTTGACTCTCTAAACCTTGTATAGAATAAGTTTACCAACAGTATTGCACTTACTGACACTTCTCAACAAAGTTCATAGAGTACATTTTTAATTACGTGAACTTAGAGCAGTTGTTTATATACAACTATATGACACCAGTCAGTCTCAATTTCAAATTCAGTCAATTCTGTGAAGCACAACTCCAACAGACTTCCTTCTCCTCCAAATCACCAAGAACAATATAAACTATCTCTGGTTCTGCACCCAATTACATCACAGCATTTCTTCAAACATGTAATAAGAATGGTAACTATTGGTTGAGCCATGGCCTTTTTTTTCTACTTCTCCCCATTACGATCTTGCAAGACTTTTGCGAGATCGTAAAAAACCTAGTGGAAGCCTCAGTAATTTTCCTTCAGGTCTCGCCAACCCCTCGTGAGAGTGCACATATCCATCCAGCAAGCTTCATTTTCTGAAGTTTGTGAGATACTCTCACAAGATTCTCGTGGGATTGCAACATAATTGCAGGGAAATAGTAGTATGTGGGACAGAGTATCTTTTCCACAGAGACCCATATCTTACATGACAGGTGTGTGTAGTAGGGTGTGGGGAGAGACTGGCATCTCCACACAGACCACTGTCTCAGATGACAGGTGTACGTAGTAGTGTGTGTGGAGGGACTAGCCTTTCCACTAAGACCCCTCTCTTGGATGACGGGTGTCCGTCATAGAATGTCAGGATGGAGTGGTCCCTCCACTAACACCTCTCTCTCCTATTACAAGTGTACATACTAGAGTTTGGGGAGAAACTGGCCCCTCCACTGACACCTCTTTCTTGGATTAAAAATATACATAGTAGGGTATGGGCAGAGATTGGCCTCTTCACTTAGACCTCTCTTTTGGATCTCAGGTGTGTGTAGAAGACTGTAGGGAGGGCCTGGCCTCTACAATCAAACCTCTGTCTTGCATGACAGCTGTGCATACTAGAGTATGTGGAGGGAGTGAACTCTCCACAGACACCGCTCACTTGGATGACGAGTGTGTGTAGTAGAGTATAGAGAGTAACTGGCCTCTCTGCTGAGACCCTTTCTTGGATGATGGGTGTGCATAGTAGGGTGTGAGGAGAGACTGACCTCTTCCCTCAGACCTCTCTTTTACATGAGGTACGCTTAGTAGGGTACTGCATGGACTGTCCTCTCTTTCCACACCTCTTTCTCGGATAACAGGAGTGTGTAGTAAGGTGTGTACGTGGACTGCCCTCTCCTTCCAGACCTCTCTCTCAGGTGATGGGTTTGCATAGTAGGCTATATGGAGAGAGACTGGCCTCTCCACTAAGTCCTCTCTCTCAGGTGATGGGTGTATGTGTTAGGGTGTGTACATGGTCTGGGCTCCTCTATTAGACCTCTATCTCAGATGGCAGATGTGCATAGTAGGCTGTTTGGAGAGAGACTGGCCTCTCCACTGAGACCTCTCTTTTGGATGACATTTGTGAATAGTATGCTCTGTCCAGGGACAGTCTTCCCTGCTAACAACCCTCTCTCTGACATGGGTGTGCACAGTAGGGTGAGGGAAGAGACTATACTCTACTCATAACTCTTACCAAACGGATGGGTGTAAATAGTAGACTCTGATAAACACCATCTCCAGTAAGACTCCTTCCTACAGTAACAAGTGTGCATACTAGAGTGTATTCAAAGATCTTTCCTACTTTTCACAATCCCATAAGATTCTCACAGAATTGGAACTTTAAAAAAAAATAAGAATTAACCATCTACTCATCACAGTACTTATCTCTTACACACTTTCTCTCAAAAACATCGACCACAGTATGCACTCCTACTAATGGAGTGTGTGGAGAACTCATCTACCCCTTTTTACTATTTGGGAGAGTCCCACGAGATCATACAAATTTGTTAAAAACAATCTACATTTATATACTTCACAGTAGTTATCCCTTAGAAACCTCCTCTCTAAACTTAGGGGGACAGCATGCCTTTCTGCTACCCCCTCATATAGCTTTTTTATTTCATTACCACAACACCTCCAATTTTTCATAGTAAACAGCCAGCCAATCAGAGCACTCTTAGGAAAAAAGGGCCTCTCGACCAATCTCAGGGCTCCATTTTTGATTTCGCGTTCTCGCTGGATGCCCACGGGACTCTCGTGAGCCCAACTGCCAAAATATACAATTATTTTTACCCTTAATTTCTCAAAAACTACTGAACGTATTTACACCTAATTTAGCGAACACCAGTAGGTAAAAAAATAAAATAAAATATATATATATATATATTAAACAACCTCCCTAAGGAAACGTAGCGCATTCTGGAGCTCTTCTTCAGATACTTTATTTGAAACCACCATAAACCAACAAACGCGTTTTGGCTTCACCGGCCTTTGTCAATGTCTGACATTGACAAAGGCCGGTGAGGCCAAAATGAATTTTATATATATATATATATTCACTGAAAAAACCATAGGTTTTAGGGACAGTTATAGTTAGTTGGACATTGCACTCGTACAAAACCCGTGAAATTCCCCCGTTATAGTTAGTTCAGGTAACTATAACTCGCGCCCCCGCAATGCACTGCTGATGACGTCACATATTACATCACTCATGACATGGTCAGTGACATCACTGATGACATCACTGATGACATCTCAAATGACATCATCCAGTGACTGTGTGTTTCTGTAAAGTTTAAATATGTTTAATATATATAGGGAAAGGCGTATTGAAGAACGAGTGGGTGTATAAGTGTCTGAATGGATGATTTAGTAGGTGCGTGACTAACTCTATAAGTGAGTGATTAAACGTATCTTACTGAATGCATGGGTTAGTGACTAAACTGGGTGAATGTCTGTATCCGTCTGTCTGTTGCTGTGTAAGTGGCAGCATGGGTTTGTGAATAGCTACATGAGTGTCTATATGAGTTATTGATTGGTTGGCTGAGTATCTGTATGGGTGCCTGAGTGTTTGTGTGGGTGGGGTGTGTGCGACTCTGTGCATAGATGTGTGAGTGGGTGATTCACTGGGTGGATGGTTTCAAGAGTGCATCTGTGATAGACTGTATGGGTGGGTAAGTGTGTGTAAGAGTGTGTTAGTGAGTGAATGTATGTCCCAGTGGTACATGTGTGAGTAACTACGTATGTGAAAGGCAGTATATATGTGTGTTGGAGTATATAAATAGCTATAAGCGAGAGTGTGTGATTGTGAGAGTGACTGTATGGATGAGTGTGTGCTTGTATCAGAGATTGTATAAGAGCGTAAGAATGTGCTAGTATTTGTATGAGTAAGTGAGCTGGTGTGTGTATAACTGTATAGGTGAGTAAATGGGTGTGTGCTTAATTGTTTGCATGACTGACTAGGTGTGTGAGTACCTCTATGGATGAGTGGCGGTGTGTGAGTGTTTATATAGGTGTATGAGTGCATATAATAGTCCTGTACTGAGTGACTATAAGTATGAGTGACTGTACGGGTGAGTGAGTAGATGTGTGTGTGTAGACCTAAGAATCAGTGAGTGTGTATATAGTAATTGGTGTTGGAGTGTCTATGGTTTTGACAATGGCAGTCTGTAATTTACAGTGGGTGTATCAAAAGTTATATTAGGGTGTGAGAAGATGCATCAAATTATCACATGGATGATGTCATCAGTGATGTCATCAGTGATGTCATTTGAGATGTCATCAGTGATGTCACTGACCATGTCTTGAGTGATGTAATATGTGACGTCATCAGCAGTGCATTGCGGGGGAGCGAGTTATAGTTACCTGAACTAACTATAACGTGGGAATTTCACGGGTTTTGTACGAGTGCAATGTCCAACTAACTATAACTGTCCCTAAAACCTATGGTTTTTTCAGTGAATTTGTAAGGTTTTTTAAATGCTAATTTCTAACTATAACGTGCCTGAAACCTATGGTTTTTTCAGTGAATTTCAAAGGTTTTTTAAATGCTAATTCCTAACTATAACATGTCTGAAACCTATGGTTTTTTTCAGTGAATTTCAAAGGTTTTGTAAATGACAATTTTTAAATGTATTAATTGTTATATTTATTTTTTTGATACTGATTTACTACATTTTTTTAAACTATTTATTTTTAGATATTTTATTTTTTTAAATACATTGTAATTACATTATACATTACATTACAAAATATACTTTCTCAGAATGAATTACTTTAGTTTAAATACTTTGCAAATAGGCAATAGACTTTTAAGTACAGTAGTTACAGTTGTTGCAATGGGCAACACAATTTCAAACACAATGCAACATTGAGCTCAATGTGAATTTCAAGTTAAATGCAATTAGTTACTTTATGTATTACTTTTCTAACCACAGGACTGGATCCTAGATTCAGTCCTGGGACATCTCCTGTAAACAGTTGAGTAAAAGCGTTTTGGTTACAGTAGTGATTTTTAAGGAATATTATTGTATTTTAAAAGTTGACAGAAACTTTTTCACATAGAATCACCAATGCTATCCTATGGGAGGAAATTCACTTAGCAGGTAAGTAGTGTTAGCGTTACTTTTTCTTACTCAGTGGTGGATCTTGGATCCAGCACTGGTGCATCTCCTGTAAACAGTTGAAAGAATGCGTTTAAGTCATACAGGCGATTTTTAAGGAATATTTGTAGTTTGTGAAAATCGACACTTTGAAACTTTTCTGCTGAAAACCAGACAATGGATTCCTATGGAAGGAAATACAAGTTACTGGTAAATACGGTTAGAATTACTTTTCAGGGTCAGTGCTGGGCTAAAAGATGCAGCACTGGGTTCTCTCCTGATAACAGGTGAGTAAATCGGAATTCATAGTTCGGCTGATTTTAGAGGAATATTATAAAGTTCCAGAACTCCACACTTAGAAGAATTTCCAAGTGAAACCAGTCAATGTTAGCCTATGGAAGGAAATTCAAGTTACTGGTAAGTACGGTTAAAATTACTTTTCAGGATCAGTACTGGGCTCAAACATGCAGCACTGAGGTCTCTCCTGATAACAGGTGAGTAAATCGGAATTCGTAGTTCTGCTGATTTTAGAGGAATATTTGTATGTTTCAAAAATCGACACTTAGAAACTTTTTTCAGCAAAAAGCAGGCAATGATATCCTATGGAAGGAAATTCAAGTTACTGGTAAGTACGGTTAAAATAACTTTTCAGGATCAGTACAGGGCTCAAAGATGCAGCACTGAGGTCTCTCATGAAAACAGGTGAGTAAATCGGAATTCGTAGTTCTGCTGATTTTAGAGGAATATTTGTATGTTTCAAAAATCGACAGAAACTTTTTCAGCAAAAAGCAGGCAATGATATCCTATGGAAGGAAATTCAAGTTACTGGTAAGTACGGTTAAAATTACTTTTCAGGATCAATACTGGGCTCAAAGATGCAGCACTGAGGTCTCTCCTGATAACAGGTGAGTTAATCGGAATTCGTAGTTCGGCTGATTTTAGAGGAATATTATAAAGTTCCAAAACTCCACACTTAGAAGAATTTCCAAGTGTAACCAGTCAATGTTAGCCTATGGAAGGAAATTCAAGTTACTGGTAAGTACGGTTAAAATTACTTTTCAGGATCAGTACTGGGCTCAAAGATGCAGCACTGAGATCTCTCCTGATAACAGGTGAGTAAATCGGAATTCGTAGTTCGGCTGATTTTAGAGGAATATTTGCACAATGGTGAAGGAAGGGGTGGGGCCTGAGGTGACATGTCTGCAAACACGCCCTGTGGCGCGTTTTAAGTTGGAGAATTAATTCCTCCTCAATCCCGAGGGTCCCTAGGGGCCAACTAGCCCACCAGATACCTCCAGTATGCGCCAGAGAGCTGCATTGCAGAGAGGTGTTCAGAGGCCACGCCCCTTTTTACAACACTCTGCAACGCAGCTCCGTGGCGCTTACTGGAGGTACCTGGTGGGCTAGTTGGCCCCCAGGGACCCTCGGGATTGAAGGGGATTTAATTCCCCATCTTAAAACGTGCCACGGGGCCTGTTTGCACACATGTCACCTCAGGCCCCGCCCCTCCCTTCACCACTGTGCAAACGCGCCCGTGGCGCGTTTTAAGTTGGGGGATTAACTCCCCTTGAATCCTGAGGGTCCCTGGGGTGCAACTAGCCCACCAGCTACCTCCATTAAGCGCCACAGAGCTGCGTTGCAGAGAGGTGTAAAAAGGGGCGTGGCCTCAGAACACCTCTCTGCAATGCAGCCCCCTGGCGCATACTGGAGGTTCCTGGTGGGCTAGTTGGCCCCCAGGGACCCCCAGTATTCAAGGGGAATTCGTCCCCCCTCTGCAAATGCGCCAGGGGGCACGTTTGCAGAGTGCTGAGAAGGAGGGGGCGTGGCCTCCGGCGCAATGCCGGATTTTTTTTGTGGATTTTTTTTTAAAAGGGGGCTGTGTGGCCCCCCTTCTTTGTAATTATTTTGGGCCCTGGGGACCCCATCCCCCAGGGCCTGACCCCCTTTTATTTATTTATTTTTAAAAAAAGGTACGGGAAGGGGACCGCGTGTGCCCCCCTCCCGTGGCCAATTTTGACCCGGGGACCCCATCCCCCGGGTCATTGCCACCTTATTTTTTTTGTAATTTTCATGGAGGGGGGCCGCGTGGCCCCCCTCCTCAGGCCTCCTTTTGCCCCAGGGACCCCATCCCCCGGGGCAGGCCTTTATTTTTTATTTATTTTTTTTAAATTATTTTTCGGGGTGATTCGGCAAGGCGGGGCCGAGAAAAAAGGGGGTCCCAAAACGTGTTTTCCCCATGCAATTTTCCATAGGAACCTTTAGTCGCAGCTACAGCCCGAACTGCTGAACGGAATTACACCAAATTTGGCAAAAAGGTAGCCCTTGGTTCAGACTCGTGCCTTTTGGTTAAATGGTGTAAATCCGTTCAGTAGTTCCTGAGAAAATTAAAAGTAAAATCACATATATATCTGGGCGGAGCCTAACCACACATGTCATTGTGAGATCTGATTGGCTGTCAGCACTTCATCCTGGAATTGCTGGCAGCCATCTTGGGACCAATATACATGATAGTACCCCATTGAAATGCATTGTAGTGAATCAAAGATTTTGAGGGTTACCAAAAGGAGAACTATAAAGGGTGATAACAGACTTTAGTTACATTAGAATTCATTTGTTGATGGTACCATACTAATTTCAGGAATTGTGGTGTGTTCTAAGGTGATTTTACCCTGTGAAAAACCTTCTGCTGGGATATCATGAATCATGTTTGAGAGAAAACTATTTTCACATGCTTGTCCCATAGAGTTTTGGAAGGTGCTCCAGAAGCTAAAATGAGAGCATATTTTCTGTAAATTCACAGTATCTTTCTCAGTCATGTGAGAATGAAGTCTGACATTCTCAGTAAAACATGTACATCCAACAAGGGCAGAGACTGTCAGTTGATACCTTTGTGTTCTACTGCAGCTTCCCAGACTGTTCTAAAGAACAACTAGAGCGCTAACAGCCTTACTTATGACAAAAGTATGGCACACCTGAAGCCATCTTGATTGGAATAAACCGGTGTACACTTAAAACATTTAATTTAAAAAGGAACAAAATGAGGGGGTTCTTTTTTAAATAGAAATTATGGTTAGTGCTGCAGAAAGAAAAATTAGGGCATGTTTTAAGTGAGATCTCAAATCCTCTTCTATTTCATTAGAAAATTCTGACATGCAGACTGAAACAATCACTTTCAATACCAGCAGCAGACTTCCAGTTAACTCCCTGGTGAGCAGTAGCTTTACTACAGTGATCTAATGAGCAACTAGAGTGCTAACATTCTGAATTTATGGCAAATGTGAGACACATCTGAATGCCTTCTTGATGTAATCAAAGTAAAAACTGAAAGCATTTCCTACTGAGGAGACTGCAGTAAATGAGAAAATTAGGAAACTTCATAACAAAGAAGTCTTCCAAGATGGCCACCAGAGAAAAAAAGAGCCCAAATGTAGCACAAATATTACCCAGATGTAGCCCACATATAGCCCAATGACAAAAGTGAGCAAAACACTTTTTATTTTTAGTTTTTTGCAGTTTTATGTAGTGCAGACTGGTCAGGTATTGGAGCGTTGCATCTTAAAACATGACC
The DNA here is from genome assembly GCA_963921515.1 of Calotriton arnoldi. Lineage (NCBI taxonomy): Eukaryota > Metazoa > Chordata > Amphibia > Caudata > Salamandridae > Calotriton > Calotriton arnoldi. The sequence goes on along the minus strand of CAWUFW010016683.1, from coordinate 218,930 downwards.
CCCTACACTACAAAAACACCACTGCACTACCCTAAACCCTAAAACACTACCCCCAGCTCGACCCCCTACACGACACAAGCACCACTGCACTATCCTAAACCCTAAAACACTACCCCCAGCATGACCCCCTAAACTACCCAAACACCACTGCACTAACCAAAATCCTAAAACACTACCCCCAGCACGACCCAAACACCACTGCACTACCCTAAAACATGACGCCCGACACTACACAAACACCACTGCACTACCCTAAACCCTAAAACACTACCCCCAGCATGACCCCCTACACTACACAAGCACCACTGCACTACCCTAAACCCTAAAACACTACCCCCAGCACAACCCCCTACACTACACAAACACCACTCCACTACCCTAAACCCTAAAACACTACCCCCAGCACGACCCCCTACACTACCCAAACACCACTGCACTAACCTACATCCTAAAACACTACCCCCAGCACGACCCCCTACACTACCCAAACACCACTGCACTACCCTAAAACATGACCCCCTACACTACACAAACACCACTGCACTACCCTAAACCCTAAAACACTACCCCCAGCATGACCCCCTACACTACACAAGCACCACTGCACTGCCCTAAACCCTAAAACACTACCCCCAGCACGACCCCCTACACTGCCCGAACACCACTGCACTGCCCTAAACCCTGAAACACCAGCCCCTGCACGACCCCCTACACTGCCCGAACACCACTGCACTGCCCTAAACCCTGAAACACCACCCCCAGCACAACCCCCTACACTGCCCGAACACCACTGCACTGCCCTAAACCCTGAAACACTACCCCCAGCAAGACCCCTGACCTTGACTGGTAGGTCGCTCCCCCACCACACAGCTCCGTCTGTGTGCCCTGCTGCTGCCCCTGATTGTGCTAGTTTTTTTCCTTTCTGTGCCCCCTTGCTGCCCCTGATTGTGATCGTTTTTTCCTTTCTGTGCCCCCTTGCTGCCCCTGATTGTGATCGTTTTTCCTTTCTGTGCCCCCTTGCTGCCCCTGATTGTGGTCGTTTTTTCCTTTCTGTGCCCCCTTGCTGCCCCTGATTGTGATCGTTTTTTTCCTTTCTGTGCCCCCTTGCTGCCCCTGATTGTGATCGTTTTTTCCTTTCTGTGCCCCCTTGCTGCCCCTGATTGTGATCGTTTTTTCCTTTCTGTGCCCCCTTGCTGCCCCTGATTTTGATCGTTTTTTCCTTTCTGTGCCCCCTTGCTGCCCCTGATTGTGCTCGTTTTTTCCTTTCTGTGCCCCCTTGCTGCCCCTGATTGTGATCGTTTTTTCCTTTCTGTGCCCCCTTGCTGCCCCTGATTGTGCTCGCTTTTTCCTTTCTGTGCCCCCTTGCTGCCCCTGATTGTGATCGTTTTTTCCTTTCTGTGCCCCCTTGCTGCCCCTGATTGTGATTGTTTTTTCCTTTCTGTGCCCCCTTGCTGCCCCTGATTGTGATCGTTTTTCCTTTCTGTGCCCCCTTGCTGCCCCTGATTGTGATCGTTTTTCCTTTCTGTGCCTGTTTCCCGCCGCTGCGCCCTGCGGCCCCGCCCCTCACTGCCCATTCGCTGCCCCATTCCCTGCTCCTCCCTCCCACCTCCCCATTTATGGCGGCCGCTGCGTGGTGAAGAGAGCGACCCCTGACCTTGACTGGTAGGTCGCTCCCCCACCACACAGCTCCGTCTGTGTGCCCTGCTGCTGCCCCTGATTGTGCTCGTTTTTTTCCTTTCTGTGCCCCCTTGCTGCCCCTGATTGTGCTCGTTTTTTCCTTTCTGTGCCCCCTTGCTGTCCCTGATTGTGATCGTTTTTTCCTTTCTGTGCCCCCTTGCTGCCCCTGATTGTGATCGTTTTTTCCTTTCTGTGCCCCCTTGCTGCCCCTGATTGTGATCGTTTTTTTTCCTTTCTGTGCCCCCTTGCTGCTCCTGATTGTGATCGTTTTTTCCTTTCTGTGCCCCCTTGCTGCCCCTGATTGTGATCTTTTTTTCCTTTCTGTGCCCCCTTGCTGCCCCTGATTGTGATCATTTTTTCCTTTCTGTGCCCCCTTGCTGCCCCTGATTGTGATCGTTTTTTCCTTTCTGTGCCCCCTTGCTGCCCCTGATTGTGCTCGTTTTTTCCTTTCTGTGCCCCCTTGCTGCCCCTGATTGTGCTCGTTTTTTCCTTTCTGTGCCCCCTTGCTGCCCCTGATTGTGATCGTTTTTTCCTTTCTGTGCCTGTTTCCCGCCGCTGCGCCCCTGCGGCCCTGCCCCCTCACTGCCCATTCCCTGCTCCTCCCTCCCACCTCCCCATTTATGGCGGCCGCTGCGTGGTGAAGAGAGCGACCCCTGACCTTGACTGGTAGGTCGCTCCCCCACCACACAGCTCCGTCTGTGTGCCCTGCTGCTGCCCCTGATTGTGCTCGTTTTTTTCCTTTCTGTGCCCCCTTGCTGCCCCTGATTGTGATCGTTTTTCCTTTCTGTGCCCCCTTGCTGCCCCTGATTGTGATCGTTTTTCCTTTCTGTGCCCCCTTGCTGCCCCTGATTGTGATCGTTTTTTCCTTTCTTTGCCCCCTTGCTGCCCCTGATTGTGATAGTTTTTTTTTCCTTTCTGTGCCCCCTTGCTGCCCCTGATTGTGATCGTTTTTTTCCTTTCTGTGCCCCCTTGCTGCCCCTGATTGTGATCGTTTTTTCCTTTCTGTGCCCCCTTGCTGCCCCTGATTGTGATCGTTTTTTCCTTTCTGTGCCCCCTTGCTGCCCCTGATTGTGATCGTTTTTTCCTTTCATTTTTTCCTTTCTGTGCCCCCTTGCTGCCCCCGATTGTGATCGTTTTTTCCTTTCTGTGCCCCCTTGCTGCCCCGGATTGTGCTCGTTTTTTCCTTTCTGTGCCCCCTTGCTGTCCCTGATTGTGATCGTTTTTTCCTTTCTGTGCCCCCTTGCTGCCCCTGATTGTGCTCGTTTTTTCCTTTCTGTGCCCCCTTGCTGCCCCTGATTGTGATCGTTTTTCCTTTCTGTGCCCCCTTGCTGCCCCTGATTGTGATCGTTTTTCCTTTCTGTGCCTGTTTCCCGCCGCTGCGCCCCTGCGGCCCCGCCCCCTCACTGCCCATTCGCTGCCCCATTCCCTGCTCCTCCCTCCCACCTCCCCATTTATGGCGCCGAAGGCGCGCCTAAGGCAAGCCCGTCTGCGCTCGTCCGCGCCGTGACCGCGCCCAGCGCCAGACCCCCTGGTCCGGGCATCCTCGCGCCCGCCACATCAACAGACGCCGATACGACGCCAGCACCCTCCACGCACTCAACCCCGGAAAAGATCATGCCTGCTACCAGGCCACCCCGAAGCGCACCCAAGGGCCCTTCACCTGCCGGAACTGCAGCTTCGCCAGCACCCGCCCCGCCAAACCACCGCCCAGGAAAGAACCCAACTACCTCAGATGCATCCTCCTCAACACCCGCTCCGCCCGCAAACACGCCATCGATCTCTGGGACCTTCTCGACTCAACCTCCCCAGACGTCGCATTCCTGACGGAGACCTGGCTGAATCCCGCTTCAGCCCCCGACATCGCCATTGCCATCCCGGACGGATACAAGATCATCCGCAGGGACCGCACCAACGGAGTCGGAGGAGGCATCGCCATCGTCCACAGGAACACCCTCAGAGTCTCAACCAACACCGACGACACCCTCAGCACCGCCGAACACATGCACTTCCAGATCCACACCGATCCCAACACCACCCTCAGAGGAACCCTCATCTACAGACCCCCGGACTCTGACCACAGTTCAGCGATTCCATCGCTGACTTCGTCAGCACACACGCCATCGCCTCCACGGACTACATCCTCCTCGGGGACCTGAACTTCCACCTCGAGAACAACAAGGACACCAACTCCACCACCCTGATCGACAACCTCGCCACCCTCGGACTCAGACAGCTCGTGACTACACCCACCCACGCCGCCGGCCACACGCTAGACTCCATCTTTTCCGCAAGCCCACACGTCTCCTTCAACCACACCTCCGAACCCCACTGGACTGACCACCACTGCATCCACTTCACCTACAGGAAGCCCACCACGCACCACCGCACCGAACAAATGCCTCGCCACTGCTGGAGCAGAGTCACGGAAGACCAGCTAACCACAACCCTCGCCCTGAGCCCACCCGCCGAACCCTCCGACCCCGACACCGCCGCCCGCAACCTCAGACAGTGGATCGACGACTGCGCCAACACCCTCGCCCCGCTCAAGAATCCGCCCAACAGCCACACCAGCAAGAAAGCCACCTGGTTCACCGAAGACCTCCAGGCCTCCAAACGAACATGCCGAAAACTGGAGAAGATCTGGCTCCACGAACGGACAGCGGACAGCTACGCCGCCCACAAGAGCGCCACCCGCAATCACCATCACCTCATCAGATCCGCCAAAAGGGCCTCACTCAAAGACCGCCTAGACAACAACGCACACAACAGCAAAGAGCTCTTCAACATCGTGAAGGAACTCTCCAACCCCAGCTCCAACACCAACGACATCCAGCCGTCGCAAGACCTGTGCGACTCACTGGCCACCTCCTTCCACCGCAAAATCGCCGACATCCACGACAGCTTCAACACCACGACCGCCCCGGCAACCACCGAGACCACTGCCCCCACAACCACCAACCGCCTGCTCTCCTGGACCAACATCAACGACGAGGAAACCAGCGAGATCATGAACACCATCCACTCCGGTTCACCGCTAGACCCGTGCCCTCACCACATCTTCAACAAAGCCAGTACAGCCATCGCGCCCCATCTCCGGAAAATAATCAACATCTCTTTCGAGACAGCAACCTTCCCGGAAAGCTGGAAGCACGCCGAGATCACCGCCTTACTCAAGAAACCCAAGGCAGACCCCAAGGACCTCAAGAACTTCCGACCCATCTCTCTGCTCCCGTTCCCCGCGAAGGTCACCGAGAAAATCGTCAACAAACAACTGACCCGCTACCTCGAGGAGAACAACATCCTGGACCCTTCCCAGTCCGGCTTCCGCAGCAACCACAGCACCGAAACCGCCCTCATCGCCGCCACCGATGACATCAGGACCCTGCTAGACAACGGAGAAACAGCAGCCCTCATCCTCCTGGACCTATCAGCCGCCTTCGACACGGTCTGCCACCACACACTACGAACACGCCTTCACGACGCCGGGATCCAAGAGAAGTCCCTGGACTGGACCACATCCTTCCTTTCCGGCAGAACACAAAGCGTCCGCCTCGCCCCTTCCGATCCAAGGCCACCAAGATCATCTGCGGCGTACCCCAAGGCTCCTCCTCAGCCCAACGCTGTTCAACATCTACATGGCACCCCTCGCCCACGTCGCCCGACAGCACAACCTCAACATCATCTCCTACGCCGACGACACCCAGCTGATCCTCTCCCTCACCAAAGACCCTCACACCGCCAAAGCCCACCTCCACGAAGGAATGAAGGCCGTCGCCGAATGGATGAGGACCAGCCGCCTGAAGGTGAACTCGGACAAGACGGAGGTCCTCATCCTTGGTTCCAACCCTTCAGCCTGGGACGACTCCTGGTGGCCAACATCACTGGGAACAGCCCCGCCACCCACCGACCACGTACGCAACCTAGGGGTCATCCTCGACCCCACCCTCTCCATGACTAAGCAGGTCAACGCCGTTTCCTCATCCTGCTTCAACATCCTCCGAATGCTCCGCAGGATCTTCAAGTGGATCCCCACCGAAACAAGAAAAACAGTCACCCAGGCCCTCGTCACCAGCAGGCTGGACTACGGAAACGCCCTCTACGCAGGAACGACGGCTAAGCTCCTGAGACGGCTGCAACGCATCCAGAACGCCTCTGCAGGTCTTATCCTCGACATCCCCCGACGCAGCCACATCACACCCCACCTGAGAGACCTGCACTGGCTCCCTGTCAACAAGAGGATAACCTTCAAGCTCCTCACCCACGCACACAAAGCACTCCACAACTCCGGACCAGCCTACCTCAACAGACGACTCAGCTTCTACACCCCCACCCGCCAGCTCCGCTCGACCAGCCTCGCCCTCGCCACAGTCCCCCGCATCCGGAAAACGACCGCCGGCGGCAGATCCTTCTCCCACCTCGCCGCCAAGACCTGGAACACCCTCCCCACCAACCTCCGACAGACCCAAGACCTACTGGCCTTCAGAAGACTCCTCAAGACCTGGCTCTTCGATCAGTAGCAGCACCACCCCCCTCTTCCCCCAGCGCCTTGAGACCCTCGCGGGTATGTAGTGCGCTTTATAAGTGACATGATTGATTTATTGATTGATTGATTGACCCCCTACACTGCCCGAACACCACTGCACTGCCCTAAACCCTGAAACATCACCCCAGCAAGACCCCCTACACTGCCCGAACACCACTGCCCTAAACCCTGAAACACCACCCCCAGCACGACCCCCTACACTGCCCGAACACCACTGCACTGCCCTAAACCCTGAAACACCACCCCCAGCACGACCCCCTACACTGCCCGAACACCACTGCTCTGCCCAAAACCCTGAAACACCAGCCCCAGCATGACCCGCTACACTGCCCGAACACCACTGCACTGCCCTAAACCCTGAAACACCAGCCCCAGCATGACCCCCTACACTGCCCGAACACCACTGCACTACCCTAAACCCTGAAACACCACCCCCAGCATGACCCCGTGCACTGCCCGAGCACCACTGCACTGCCCTAAACCCTGAAACACCAGCCCCAGCATGACCCCCTACACTGCCCGAACACCACTGCACTGCCCTAAACCCTGAAACACCAGCCCCACCACGACCGCCTACACTGCCCGAACACCACTGCACTGCCCCAAACCGTGAAACACCAGCCCCAGCACGACCCCCGACACTGCCCGAACACCACTGCACTGCCCTAAACCGTGAAACACCAGCCCCAGCACAACCCCCTACACTGCCCAAACACCACTGCACTGCCCTAAACCCTGAAACACCAGCCCCAGCACGACCCCCTACACTGCCCGAACACCACTACACTGCCCTAAACCCTGAAACACCACCCCGTGCACGACCCCTACACTGCCCGAACACCACTGCACTGCCCTAAACCCTGAAACACCACCCCCAGGACGACCCCCTACACTGCCCGAACACCACTGCACTGCCCTAAACCCTGAAACACCACCCCCTGCACGACCCCCTACACTGCCCGAACACTACTGCACTGCCCTAAACCCTGAAACACCATCCCCAACACGACCCCCTACACTGCACAAACACCACTGCACTGCCCTAAACCCTGAAACACTACCCCCAGCAAGACCCCCTACACTGCCCGAACACCACTGCACTGCCCTAAACCCTGAAACATCACCCCCAGCAAGACCCCCTACACTGCCCGAACACCACTGCCCTAAACCCTGAAACACCACCCCCAGCAAGACCCCCTACACTGCCCGAAGACCACTGCACTGCCCTAAACCCTGAAACACGAGCCCCAGCACGACCCCCTACACTGCCCGAACACCACTGCACTGCCCTAAACCCTGAAACACCACCCCCTGCACGACCCCCTACACTGCCCGAACACCACTCCACTGCCCCAAACCCTGAAACACAACCCCCAGCACGACCCCTACACTGCCAGAACACCACTGCACTGCCCTAAACCCTGAAACAACACCCCCTGCACGACCCCCTACACTGCCCGAACACTACTGCACTGCCCTAAACCCTGAAACACCACCCCCAGCACGACCCCCTACACTGCACGAACACCACTGCACTGCCCTAAACCCTGAAACACTACCCCCAGCACGACCCCCTACACTGCCCGAACACCACTGCACTGCCCTAAACCCTGAAACATCACCCCCAGCAAGACCCCCTACACTGCCCGAATACCACTGCCCTAAACCCTGAAACACCACCCCCAGCAATACCCCCTACACTGCCAGAACACCACTGCACTGCCCTAAACCCTGAAACAACACCCCCTGCACGACCCCCTACACTGCCCGAACACTACTGCACTGCCCTAAACCCTGAAACACCACCCCCAGCACGACCCCCTACACTGCCCGAACACCACTGCACTGCCCTAAACCCTGAAACACCAGCCCCAGCACGACCCCGTACACTGCCCGAACACCACTGCACTGCCCTAAACCCTGAAACAGCAGCCCCAGCACGACCGCCTACACTGCCCGAAAACCACTGCACTGCCCTAAACCCTGAAACACCAGTCCCAGCACGACCCCTACACTGCCCGACCACCACTGCACTGCCCTAAACCCTCAAACACCAGCCCCAGCACGACCCCCTACACTGCCCGAACACCACTGCACTACCCTAAACCCTGAAACACCAGCCCCAGCAAGACCCCCTACACTGCCTGAACACCACTGCACTGTCCTAAACCCTCAAACACCAGCTCCAGCAAGACCCCCTACACTGCCCGAACACCACTGCACTGCCCTAAACCCTGAAACACCACCCCCAGCAAGACCCCCTACACTGCCCGAACACCACTGCACTAAACCCTGAAACACCACCCCCAGCAAGACCACCTACACTGGCCGAACACCACTGCACTGCCCTAAACCCTGAAACACCACCCCCTGCACGACCCCCTACACTGCCCAAACACCACTGCACTGCCCTAAACCCTGAAACACCACCCCCTGCACGACCCCCTACACTGCCCGAACACCACTGCACTGCCCTAAACCCTGAAACACCACCCCCAGCACGACACCCTACACTGCCCGAACACCACTGCACTGCCCTAAACCCTGAAACACCACTTCCAGCACGACCCCCTACACTGCCCGAACACCACTGCACTGCCCTAAACCCTGAAACACCACCCCCCTGCACAACCCCCTACACTGCCGGAACACCACTGCACTGCCCTAAACCCTGAAACACCACCCCCAGCATGACCCCCTACACTGCCCGAACACCACTGCACTGCCCTAAACCCTGAAACACCACCCCCAGCACGACCCCCTACACTGCACGAACACCACTGCACTGCCCTAAACCCTGAAACACCACCCCCAGCAAGACCCCATACACTGCCCGAACACCACTGCACTGCCCTAAACCCTGAAACACCACCTCCAGCACAACCCCCTACACTGCCTGAACACCATTGCTCTGCCCTAAACCCTGAAACACTACCCCAGCACAACCCCCTACCCTGCCCGAACACCACTGCACTGCCCTAAACCCTGAAACACCACCCCCAGCACGACCCCCTACACTGCCCGAACACCACTGCAGTGCCCTAAACCCTGAAACACCAGCCCCAGCAAGACCCCCTACACTGCCCGAAGACCACTGCACTAGACTCTGAAACACCAGCCCCAGCAAGACCCCCTACACTGCCCGAACACCACTGCACTGCCCTAAACCCTGAAACACCAGCCCCAGCATGACCCCCTACACTGCCCGAACACCACTGCACTGCCCTAAACCCTGAAACACAAGCCCCAGCACGACCACCTACACTGCCCGAACACCACTGCACTGCCCTAATCCCTGAAACACCAGCCTCAGCACGACCCCCTACACTACCCAAACACCACTGCACTACCCTAAACCACTACCCCCAGCATGACCCCCTACACTACCCAAACACCACTGCACTACCCTAAACCCTAAAACACTACCCCCAGGATGACCCCCTACACTACCCAAACACCACTGCACTACCCTAAACCCTAAAACACTCCCCCCAGCACGACTCCCTACAGTACCCAAACACCACTGCACTACCCTAAACCCTAAATCTACCCCCAGCATGACCCCCTACACTACACAAACACCACTGCACTACCCTAAAACACTAACCCCAGCACGACCCCCTTAACTACCTAAACACAACTGCACAATTTGTTACAGGCGTTGCAACGCAGGCCTGTGGTGCTTACTGGAAGTACCTGGTGGGCTAGTTGGGCCCCAGGGACCCTCAGGATTCAAGGTGACCTAATCCCCCAACTTAAAACGCACCACGGGGCGCGTTTGCACAGTGGTGAAGGGAGGGGCGGGGCCTCAGGTGACATGTGCGCAAACACGCCCTGTGGTGCATTTTAAGTTGGGGAATTAATTCCCTTGAATCCTGAGGGACCCTGGGGGCCAACTAGCCCACCAGGTACCTTCAGTAAGCACAACAGAGTTGCGTTGCAGAGAGGTGAAAAAAGGTGCGTGGCCTCGGAACGCCTCTCTGCAACTCAGCTCTGTGGTCCTAACTGTAGGTACCTAGGGGGCTAGTTCGGCCCCAGGGACCCTCAGGATTCAAGGGGACTTAATCCCGCAACTTAAAACGCACCACAGGGCGCGTTTGCACACATGTCACCTCAGGCCCCCCCTCCCTTCACCACTGTGCAAACGCGCCCTGTAGCGCGTTTTAAGAGGTATTTTTAATCCCCCTGCCCTATTATGTACTAGGGTCTTACAGCTGTTGTCATGGTTATCACAGGGGTACCCCAACGCATAGTGTTCCCTAGTGTACAGGCAGTACACAGTGTATAGGCACTGTATTCTAAGGGTCTTCTAGCATAGCACTGGCTCTGGTTAGTCAGAGTCAGTTACCACCAGTACCCGTCTGAAAAAGTTGTGGGCACAGGATGATTTTGCAACAAGGCCTCTTTCTGCTCCTCTGTTGGTTCTTTCTGCACATCTTTTGCTTCTTCCTGCACTTTTCTTCATCTTTGTGGACTTCTGTTGCTTCTTTCTGCATTTCTTTTGCTTCTTTCTGTGCGTTTTTCTTCTTTCTTCACATGTCCTACCTCTGTAGGCATAGTTAGAAACTAGCATTTAAAAAACCTTTGAAATTCACTGAAAAACCATAGGTTTCAGACACATTATAGTTAGAAATTAGCAGTTAAAAAACCTTTGAAATTCACTGAAAAAACCATAGGTTTTAGGGACAGTTATAGTTAGTTGGACATTTCACTCGTACAAAACCATAGAAATTCCCCCGTTATAGTTAGTTCAGCTAACTATAACTCGCGCCCCCGCAATGCACTGCTGATGACGTCACATATTACATCACTCATGACATGGTCAGTGACATCACTGATGACATCACTGATGACATCTCAAATGACATCACTGATGACATCAGTGATGACATCATCCATGTGATAATTTCATGCATCTTCTCACACCCTAATATAACTTTTGATACACCCACTCTAAATTACAGACTGCCATTCTCAAAACCATACACACTCCAATACCAATAACTACATACCCACTCACTGATTCTTAGGTCTACACACACACATCTACTCACTCACCCGTACAGTCACTCATACTTACAGTCACTCAGTACGGGACTATCATATGCACTCATACACCTATATAAACACTCACACACCGCCACTCATCCATAGAGGTACTCACACACCTAGTCAGTCATGCAAAAAATTAATCACACACCCATTTACTCACCTATACAGTTATACACACACCAGCTCACTTACTCATACAAATACTAGCACATTCTTACGCTCTTATACAATAACTGATACAAGCACACACGCATCCATACAGCCACTCTCACAATCACACACTCTCACTTATAACCATTTAAATACTCTAACACACATATATACTGCCTTTTACATATGTAGGTACTCGCACATGTACCACTGAGATATACATTCACTCACCCAACACACCCATACACACACTCACCCACCCAAGCAGTCCATCACAGATGCACTCTTGAAATCATGCACCCAGTGAATCACCCACTCACACATCTATGTACAGAGTCACACACACCCCACCCACACAAACACTCAGGCAGCCATACAGATACTCAGAGAACCAATCAATAACCCATATAGACACTCATGTAGCTATTCGCAAATCCATGCATCCACTTACACACTAACAAACAGACGGATACAGACATTCACACAGTTTAGTCACTAACCCATGCATTCAGTAAGATACGTTTAATCACTCACTTGTAGAGTCAGTCACGCACGTACTAAATCATCCATTCAGACACTTATACACCCACTCATTCTTCAATACGCCTTTCCCTATATATATTAAACATATTTAAACTTTACAGAAACACACAGTCACTGGATGATGTCATCAGTGATGTCATTTGAGATGTCATCAGTGATGTCACTGACCATGTCATGAGTGATGTAATATGTGACGTCATCAGCAGTGCATTGCGGGGCGCGAGTTATAGTTAGCTGAACTAACTATAACGGGGGAATTTCTATGGTTTTGTACGAGTGAAATGTCCAACTAACTATAACTGTCCCTAAAACCTATGGTTTTTTTCAGTGAATATATATATATATAAAAAAACGACTGCTCAGAAGATAGGGGAGCACTCGGGAGGCAAAAATTTGTCTCAGGCAATAACGAGCACCTCACCAACAGTGCTCGTCTGACACGTTTCGGATGTGATCCTTAATCATAGGCTTGACTCAAATTGCGTGGCCACCGGCACTTTTATTTAAATACTCGCCCTCCAATGGGCTCCTCGCATGAGAATCCCAGTGTCTGCTGGGCAATGTAGTGTCCGTGGCTTACATCCCGCCACAATGGGCTTGAGGCCACTGAAGAAAATCAGCCCCCAAATGAGCAAGAAGTGTTCGTGATGCCTGCCATCGCTGACTTGTCTCCCCAAAATAGACATATGACGTGATTTATAAATATAAATATATATTTTTTTCTTTTTGACTTGCCTATATCTTTGGTGCCGTTTGATGAATCTTCACAAAATGTTTCCAAAAAAGTGTGCTGGTGATTCTTGTTGCGTATGGAAGATTTCGGGGGTTTCTTTCAAGCGGGGGGCAGAGAAAAAGGGGATCAAAAAAAGTGTGTTTCCCATGTTAATTTCCACAGGAGCTTTAGACATGACTACAGCCTGAACCTCTGGACGGAATGACACCGAAATTGGGAGAAAGGTAGATTTTGGTTCACAGACTACGCTTTCAGTTATTTGGTGTAAATCCATTCAGTAGTCATTAAGAAGTATAAGGAAATTCAAATTTGGATATCTGTGATCGCAGCTAATTTGCGACAATTTCATGATTAATCGCGAATGCGCGTGCCAACAGGAATGCTGTGATTGACTGGCCGCAAGTGGAGCAGAGAGTTGCGGCCGCCATTTTACCTCATCAAAACAGTCCCTTGGGCTCAAACCAAATGGCAGAAGGTGGCATCATGTGCCCTGACCCCATGAGAGGAATATAGGGTTGTTTGAGGAACACATTATAAGTATAACATGCCGAAAATCAGTTCTTTTTACCAGATGTGATATTCGCAAAATTACTGTGACCGTCAGCGTGGCTCCGTGTGTAACGTTGCGATGACTTTGCGAATATCACTGAAAAAAAGAAAAAATATATGTTTATACACCCACCCTCAGTCTCACTTCGGCACTCACACACTCACTTAGACACCCACTCTGAGACTGATGCTCCCACGGAGAGATGCACTCAGATACTCATGAACCCACTCACAGATCTACTCAGACACTTATATACCCAGCTACAGATCCACTCAGACACTCACTCACAGAGCTACCCTGAGACTCATGCGCCCACTCACAGACCCAGTTAGAGGCTCAGACACCCACTCACAGACCCAGTTAGAGGCTCAGACACCCACTCACAGACCCACTCAGACACTGACACACCCACTCATAGACCCAGTCATAAACTCCCACTCCCACTCACAGACCCACTCAGACACTCCTGCACCCACCCAAAAGACTCACTCAGAGACTCACACACTGACTCACAGACCTGCTCTGACACTCATGCACCCACACACAGACCCACTCAGAGAATCATACTCCTACTCACAGACCCAATCAGAGAGTCATGGATCCACTCACAGACCCACTCAGACACTCACACATCCAGTCAGAGAGCCACTGAGAGACTCATGTACCTACTTACAGACCCACTCACACACCCACTCACAGACCCCAGTCAGACACTCATGCACCCACTCACAGACCCACTCAGAGACTGATACACCCACTCACAGACCCACTCAGATACTTACGCCCCCTCACAGACCCACTCAGACACTTGCAGTGGACACTTCCCTTGCCTTGTAAATATTGGCCATTTCCATAACAGATCAACAACCCAACATTCGGGCAAACCTAAAAATCCCATTGCAATTCCTTCTCATCTTAGATCTAGTATTAGCCACCTGTCTTGTCCATGTACCACTACTCGAGAAGAGGATCCCTAAGTAACAAAAATAACTGACTCTTGTGATTGGTGAGTGTCCCATAAAAAAGGATCTACACTTATGCACCTTTTTCCCACAGGCTATAACATAGGTTTAGGTTGAGTCCACAAAGGCCACAAATGCATCCATCAGCTTCTGCAGGCCGATTGGTGTCCTGCAGATTAAAACAGCATTGTCGGCGTATAGCAATATGGGAACCGGATGCCTGGCGACACTGGGTGCAACAGCCTGCAGGACTTGCAGGGCACCATCGACCCCATTGATGAAAAGCGAGAAGAAGAAAGGGGCCAAAACACAGCCCTGTCTGATTCCCCTCTGAACCCCATAAAGCGGGAAACATTCTCCATTGGGGCCATACCGAACCTTAGCAGAAAAATATCATATAGGCGTGTAAGAAAACAGATAATCTCTACCGGGGCACCAAGGAGGATCAGAGTTAACCAAAGAATGGAATGGTCAACCAAATCAAAGGCACTGTTTAGATTGGCAAAACAGAGAAAAGTTGATCCCTTCTTAACCCTGGTGTATTTCCCAATCAGTAGTTCCAAATTGACACATTGCTTAATTGTCCCCAAACCCTTCCTGAAGCCAAAGTGTACCTCAGTTGATATGGAAATAGCATGTGCCCATTCCTTCAATCTCAGTAATAGTATCTTACTCATTAGTTTCGCTGAGGAGTCAAGAAGAGAGATAGGATGATAACATTTAGGGTTTAATTTATCTCCCTTCTTGAAAAAAGGGACTATAGTTTAGACAGCCCAGGAGGGAGGAATCATACGTTCTGCAGCCGCATTGAACACCCATGTCAAAATAGGGCCCCATAAGTCCCCTGCTGTTCTAAATGCATAAACAGGTACTCCATCAGGTCCTGGTGCTTTCTTGCCTGCACTCTGTTGAAGGGCAAGGAGGACTTCCCCAAGAGTGATATTTAATGTGAGAGTGTGCCTAGATAGAACCCCCTCACCCTCAACTGGCAAGCTAACTTCCTGATTTCAGTCGAAGATACCTGCAAAATGTGCCACCCATGAATTACAAGAAACAAAGGAGCCAAGCTCCGGTGTAAGGTTATATGTCAAAAAGGGGGCATTAACTATACACCAGAATAATTTAGCATCCTTTGTCGCTGCAGCCTGGAGCAGTTTAGACCAGGTCTCATCCTGAGGCATCTCCTTCCTAGCAACTAGTGCCTGGTTGTAGATTTTACAAAGAAGCTTAATAGCTACGTGATCTCTAGGTAAAGTGTGTAGTGCCTCCTTCAGGCACTTCAAGGCTTGGGTGCACGGGGGATCAAACCATTCACGCTTACTAGTTTTAGTGGGTCTAGCAGGCTGCATAAGCAATGATTTTAACGACCTATGGTTCTGGCAAAAGGAGGTCAAGAGCTTATCATTGTCTATCACCTCCTCCAAGCAGTAGCTAAACTCGGCATAATTCGAGCCTTTTAGTTGATGTATTATTCTATTAGGATCAAATTCTGACCATTTTATGTGGACGCCATTGGGTCTAACTGAGGCTATGTTAGCTATGCATGCAGGTTCTTTGGCACTTTTAGCCTAGAAAAAGAATGGCAGGACTACAGGGTTATCGTCACTACAGAAGTGGAAATTAAAACATGGTCAATAATAGTGCGGGCATCTCTACCAATAAATGAGGGGGCCTGCTCCCCATTATCAGTACATCTACATTTGAGGAGGAGAAGATCATATTTGGAAACTAGAGAGTTCAATGCGTTTCCATAATCATTATGAGGAAAATGAAGGAAATCAACCTCCTCATCGTTGGAAAGTCCACAAACCTGCTTCGCTGGAAGAGGGCATACCTGGATGTTAAAATCAACTGCCCACAATATAGCAAAATGAGAATGGATCAGACTCAAGAAGGCTTCCAGCCCTTCATCAAGGGCAAGGACCACCAATTTACGAGAGGTATCAAATATGCTATTGTAGAAATTGACAAACACTACATCAGGGCCACCCTTGAATGATAATCAGAGAAGGTGGCAATGAGGCGCAACAAATGCAGACTTTCTTGTAACAACAAGCAACTTATTAGAAATTAAGATCTGTAACCCCCCCTTTGGCATGCCCTGCTGAAGATGGTGTATCACTCAAGCATTGCATAGAAAAGCCATCGACATATATTGGATCCACACTCCAAGTTTCCTGAATACAAATAATGTCAAAGACGGACGTAATTAGTAGCCAGTTGGGGTAACTCAACTTATTCAGCAACCCACACACATTCCAAGTAGCAAAATGATAGAACCCTTCATGGACCTGGGTAACAAGATCCAGGCGAGGCTCAGTGAGATCACAAGTAACAACACTGTCATTTGCATTAACAATTGGAATTGCATTTGGCTTACAGGTAGAAGTCAGGGGTGGCTCAATAGAATCACAAGTATCAACATTTCCATTAACATTGTCATATAGATTTGCCATCAGCTTACAGGTGACAGTAGTACCACAACCCTCAAAAATAGGAGAGCATGATGGAAGAGAACAAGGCAATCCCATAGCTAAAATTGCAAAATTGCCCATGTGTTCAGTCTGAGGGCAGGAAACTGGACAGCCACACCTTGTGCAAAGTCAATCATTATCTTGCAAAGAGCTATGAGGTGAGAGTAAGGAGGATGGTAAGGTGGATTACGTATGAGCGGCAGCTGGCTATATGATTTTCCTATAGACAGCAATGAAGAACCTCGTACGGGGCGATACAAGAAACCCAATGGCAATAGTGCAATGTTCCTGGCAAATGGTGTGATCGGTATTGACCTTGACAGTGATTCCTCTGCAAATCTGGGATGCCTAAAATTAACAATTATGCATTTCTCCTCCAACACCTTTCTTAGCGGACCAATCCATTCTACTCTTCTCATCAACAAGATTTGATCAGCCCTGCTAGATGGAAATATGTTTTTGGAGTGACGCCAGTGGATGATTTTATTCTTAAGCACATCAGGCATTTAGATTGAATCAAGAGTCTGGGGGGGGAACATTAACCAAAACAGCCACATAGGGGCAACAGGCTGGTGGTAAGTTAGTGGTTACTGGGTCAGAGGGCTTCTCAGCTCCATTCTGAGCCTCAGCCCTTTTGGAGTTGTAAGTTGGCGATGGCAGTAACAACGTCCGAGTAGCATTAACTAGTGGTCTCGGCTGGTCTGGACAAGTCACAGGAAAGGTCTTAGCAGGTAGTAACAAGCCACCCTTAGCATTTTGGCCTGCGGCATGGGAAGTCTGACTAGGGGAGGGTAACACAATAGTACCCGTAGAAGTCCTTCCATTGGTGGTGCTACATAAGAGAGGACATGAGCCGCTAGCAGCAATGGTGTCGGTTGACTGCATGGGTCCAAGCGCTGACATAGGCCGAGGTAAAAGCACATCAGAATCACCAGGGCATGATACCTTGAGTTTTATCAAAAGTTCTTCAACCATTCCCAAACGCTTAGTAATTGGTAGCAGTAAGCTTTCCATTAACTCCTTAATCCTCACAAGGAGTTGCCCATGGGAGTTAGCGGTCGTAAAACTTGGAGGAGTTGTAATATCAATCATAGCAGACTGGGAATCCAATGGTAAAAATCCCTTTTTTAACCCCTGTTGTCTTTTGCGCTTTGCTGCTGGAGCTCTGTTGGGAGGTGAAACAAAAAGCTGACTGCCATCTAAGCCATTTTCTTGATCCATGTGAAGTACAGTTTGAGAAACTTGTGGTGGATCAATTACAGGCGGGTAAGTCACCGGTACAGGCTGAATGGTTAGATCAGGATGGGGTAAAGAACCAGAATAACCATAGGCTGAAACAATTGTAGCAGATAGGCGTTGTTCTACAATTGCAATTTCTTTATTCAAAGCCCCTACTGCTTTCCTGATATAGCTGTCCACGCTAGTATTTCCAGATTTGATACCGGCTTTAACGGTGGAAGGTGCCTTGCATATAACCATCATGCAATATTCCCAGGGTTTAGCAGTCGCAAAAGGTGCAAAAACTATATTGGAGTAATGTTAAGGCACAGTACCTGAATAGTCACCCCAAAGAATAGAGCCAAGGGGGTTGGCCCAGCCAGCCTCATCTGGCCATGGACGGGTACAGATGTGCCCACTTTTGGCCCAGTCTTCACCCAGGCACAAACCCAGGTGTATCCCTGCATGCTCCCCCCTTGCTGTGGGAGTTCAGGGTCGCTTATGAGGCAGAGTGTATGCTGGGGGACTGAGTCCCACCCCAACGAGGGTCAGTCAGTGTTGAAGAGAGCCTGCAGGTAAAGGCAAGTCGGTACGGGGTTCAGGAATCCCCCCGTTAGCGTGTCAACACACTCACTCACAGACCCATTGATATTTTGATGACGTCAGTCACAGATCCACTCAGACACTCATACACCCACTCAGAGACCCACTGAGAGACTCATGCATCTACTCACAGACCCTCTCAGAGACTCAGACACCCACTCATATATCCACTCAGACACTAACACACTCACTCACAGGCCTACTCAGAGACTCACGTACCCACTTACATACCCACTCAGAGACACACATGCCCACTCACAGGTCCACTCAGAGACTCACGCACCTACTCAGAGACTCACAGACCCACTCAGACACTCATGCACCCACTCACAGACCCTACTCAGACACTCATGCACCCACTCACAGACTGGCTCACACACATGGAAGCACTCAGACACTCTCACACCCACTGACAGACCCACTCAGACACTCACTGAGACACTCATGCACCCACTCACAGGCCCACTCAGAGACTTACACATCTACTCCCAGACCCAATTGACACTCCCACACCCGCTCACAGACCCACTCAGACACTCATGCACCCAGTCAGAGACCCACTCAGGCAATCAGGCACCCACTCACAGACCCACTCATACACCCACTCACAGACCCATTCAGAGACTCATACAGCTACTCACAGACCCACTCAGAGGCTCATGCACCTACTCGCAGACCTAGTCAGAGACTCATGCACCCACTAACAGACCCACTCAGAGGCTCATGCACTCACTCACAGACCCACTCACACACCCACTCACAGATTCACTCAGACACTCACTCAGAGACCCACTCATATTCTCATGCACTCACTCAGAGACCCACACAGTCACTCATGCACTCACTCACAGACCCATTGACATTCTGATATACCCATTCACAGACACTCATACACCTACTCAGAGACCTACTGAGAGACTCATGCATCTACTTACAGACCCTGTCAGAAACTCAGATACCCACTCACAGATCTACTCAGACACTGAAACACTCACTCAGAGGCCCACTGAGAGACTCATGCACCCACTCACACGCCCACTCAGAGACTCAAATACCCACTCACAGACCTACTCAGACACATGCACCCACTCACAGACTGACTCACACACATGGAAGCAATCGCAAACCCACTCAGACACTTTTACACACACTTGCATACCCAGTCAGGGACCCACTCAGACAGTCAGGCACCCACTCACAGACCCACTCAGACACTCACACACACTCACAGACCCACTCAGAAACACATACAGCAACTCACAGACCCACTCAGAGGCTCATGTACCCACTCACAAACCCACTCACAGACTCATGCACCCACTAACAGACCCACTCAGAGGCTCATGCAGTCACTCAGAGACCCACACATATTCTCATGCACTCACTCAGAGACCCACACAGACACTCAGAGACTCAGATACCCACTCACAGACCCACTCAGACACCGATACACCCACTCACAGACACACACGTCCACTCACAGACCCACTCAGAAACTCACAGACCCACTCAGAGACTCATGTACCCACTCACTCATACACCCACCCACACACAGACCCCAGTCAGACAATCATGCACCCACTTACAGACCCACTTAGAGACTGATACACCTACTCACAGATCCACTCAGATACTTACTCCCCCTCACAGACCCACTCAAACACTCACATACCCACTCACAGACCCACTAACACACTTGCACACCCAGTCACAGATCCCACTCAAACACTCATACATGCTGTCACAGACACATTCAGAGACTCATTCATGTTTTTATAGAGTTATTTAGATAGTAATGTATCTAGTGTGATTGTTAGAATCAATTATATAGTTATATATTTTGAATGTGCTGGTAGCTATTGAATGTCTGCTTTTGTTTTGCCATTTTGCAATGTATTCGCAAATATCGCAACATCATTGTGAATATTACAAAAAATTGGAAAAAAGATATTTAGAAAGAAAATGAACAACATTTTGGGCACTAGAGTGTTCATTGTATGTATATGACAGCTACACATAAGACCAAATGCAGAGATTCAGGTTGCTGAGAAACACCCTGTTGCCTTTATCTGTAAAGTGAACTCCTTCACTTCTATAGATTCCATGCATGTCAAAATGCTGGTTGTTGTTGAAGACATAGCCGATGTTATGGTCTCTGAGGAATGCAAAAACAGTTTTATTAACATGTTTCCTGAATTGTGTCAATCTGTGGACAGAATTAATTAGATTAGTTCCATTTCTGCCTTTGGCATATTTTGGAGTGTTTTTAGTCAACAAAGACCTGGCTTGAAAAGGGGGCAGCATTAAATGTAAACAGAGGACAGGGGGTTAAGGGGTTATCTACCTCCACCCACCCGCCAATCAACTTTTTCGGTCTGAACCCGTCCTAGATACCCAGAAATATTCAAATATACAGAGAGTCAGCAAACTCCACCAACATATTCCCTTGATGAAGAGAAGGTGAATATAAATCACATCAAAAAGTAAGTGAAAGAGTGAGAAAGCACCTCACGTGCGCTACACCAGAGGGGCTACTGGCAGGTTCTCACAAGCATGCCCACATCTATCATCATCAGTTGCTTTCTCACTGAAAGTAAAGATTTTGTGTCCAGTAAAAGGCAAGAGAAGTGAGAAACTAGAAGTGAATGTGTCCAAAACAGAAAACCCAGTGAATCATACAGGACAGTGTGTCCCAACTTTAAAATTGAGTTAAGTCTCACATTTGATTTTGCCCTTTTTATTCAAACTTGTGAGCTTACTCAATATTAAAAGCACAGCATGTTGCAAACCTTGTCAAAGTAGGCCAACATGTTTCATTGCCTCTGCATCGTCGTGGCAATTTCGTCAGGGCGCAAGGTTACTATTTGCCTCACTGGACAACTGACTTTTGTATGCGGAGTAGCTAACAAACAAATACACAAACAGAACAGAAATTCATCATAAAACCAACCAGATAATATACTACTGTGTCAAATCTCAATATGCCCAATCTTAGAAAACTGTATTTACCAATTGGCAGCCAAGGGCGTACGTACCAGCTTCCACCGTACCACAAAGGGTGTCTATTTGACATACATCCCTTTATATTGAAGCACTTTTGTTGCTCATAATATACCTGTGGAGATATATTTAATAAAGATGTCATCATCCAGTAGCCTTTCTTGAGAGAAACATCGCAACACATCCCTTCTCAACCTATAGGCTCTATTGTGGCACAAAAATGTCCTCTAATGCGTATTTAATAGGACACACTCAATCTGTGCTATAATAATCCTTCAGGCAGACCTCTGAAAAGATTTTTCATTATGTATCTGTTTCAATTA
Organism: Calotriton arnoldi; assembly: GCA_963921515.1. NCBI lineage: Eukaryota > Metazoa > Chordata > Amphibia > Caudata > Salamandridae > Calotriton > Calotriton arnoldi. The sequence goes on along the minus strand of CAWUFW010016683.1, from coordinate 197,102 downwards.
TCCATCTCCTTATTACAATCCCCATTCAAGGAAAATATGCTTATACTCAAGCACTGTTAGCACGCATAGATGATGTTACACCATCCGCATGTACATTTCAAAGTAAAAGGGCGTGTCCAATATTTTCAGTGTCACACGCGTACTACTAAAAAAAAACTCTCATGCTATAGCCCCGCTTTTGTTGGCAAAGACGCGTGGATGGTTTCAAAGCACCAGCAGACCACCCGTTACTTTACGTGCACTGTTTTCAAACATAAACGAGGGCTGTCATGGAAGCCATGGAATTCTGGCTCAAACTCAGGCAGGGATTCCCCCATCCTTCCTCTTACCGCATACACTCGGCAGACGCGCGTTGTCTCGTTCCGGCGTGAGACTGAATAAGACGCCGGAACTTTTAAAATGTTATAGTTAGGAAATAACATTAAAAAACCTTAGAAATTGGTTACAGGCACATCATAGTTAGGCTTATATTTCACTCATACAAAACCATAGAAATTCAGCAGTTATAGTTACCTGAGCTAATTATAACTTACACCCCCCACAATGCCCTGCTTATGACCTTTTTTTTATTCTATTTCTTATGGTAACATCCCTGTAACTGTTGAATTTCTATGTTTTTTTAAAAATATCTTTATTTGCATTTACATTTTTTACAGAATTGCAGGATAACAGTAAACATATTTGTAGAGAGGGACCATTGGTTACATTGTACATGGCATAAAATGTCATTTTCACTGCCAAAGCACATCTTACTGAGCCGAATGTCTATACTGTATGTCCAGCCAGCTTTACACGTAAGTATCCGTATCTAAGCGTGCAGTCAAATCAAAAGGATGAGGCAAAATATGATATATATTTATAATCAAAGCAAACTAACAAAGCCATTATCTACATGCCGCGCTGGGTCAGTGTACATGTAATACGTATACTTCATATCCAGTACACCCTTACCATTCTCATCATCCTTTCTTGACCAAATGGGTCCGTCTCGATAAATGCCCATGCTTCCCCTCTAGTGTCGTTCGCTTACTGTAACTGTGGCCCATTTCCCTGTGGCATCCCTCAGCCTCAACTCGATCCCATGTCATTAAGTCGCTGCGAGCTCGCGACCTCCTCTCGTACATCAGCTGCTTGTGAGGATCCATTTTCCCTCTCCCCATTCATGTGTGTTAAATCCAAAAGTATGGTATCCCAATATTGTGCAATAGGGTATTTGCGTAGTCCAGCTATTTCCTCTCTGTGTAGTGATGTGCTTTCGGCCTGTGCCCACACTAGGAGCGATTTTTTCCAACTATTGATGTTAGGAGGATCAGTGTGTTTCCATCTTTTAGTTATCAACCTCTTTGCGACTACCAAGTCTAGGTCAATAAATCGCGACGTGACCTTGTTTGTCTTTGATCTAGGATAAAGACCTAATATGCAGGCCTCCCATGTGCGCATGATTGTCCTATTGGTGCATGTTGCAAGTGCTGTGATAACTTCTTGCCAATAAGTACACAGGGAAGCACAAAACCAAAGCATATGTAGGAGGTCCGCATCTATCTGCCGACAGCGCAGGCACGCCGCGGTGTTGGTGTGAAAATATTGGTTTAGTTGGTCCGGGGAGAGGTATGCCCTCTGTGTTATATATGTCTGAATTAGTTTAAACTTAGAGTTACTTGGAACATTAGTGGGGTTTGCTAGCAATGTGTCCCACTCTCGGTCTGTCCATTGTTGTCCCCTATCTGTTTCCCATCGCAATCGGAGGGCCGTCATGGGTTTCATTGTGTGGATAAGTAGCGCCTCAACCAGCCAGTGTACAAGGTGTGATCCATTGCCCATAACATGCAAGTATTGCATTAGGAGATGCATCTCCAGTTCAGTAGTGATGTCGCCCCATGCCATGGTAAGCGATCTCGTAATTGAATTATATAATAAGAATTAACCTGCGGGCAAGTCATAATCATTTGCCAGAGTCTCAAATGGTATCAAAGCGCCCTCTGCATAGAGATTGCCTAAAGTGCTTAACTCTGCTCCATGCCAGTGTATAAGTGTCCCGTTAGAGGTGCTCGCCTTGCCCCTAGGCGTCCCCAGAAGTGGTAGTGATGGAGCGTAAGGGGTTGTATCTTTTGTGAGGTACAGGCTCCTCTTATAACAGCGGTGTGCCAAGGCCAGATAAGTCTGTGACGGGCGCGGTGATCGAGTAATAGGGTGAAACAAGTGATATATTTGGGATTGAGACCAAGGCGGTTGCGCAGTGGCTGTGTCTTCTAAACCCTTACCTGCAAACCATCTCGTCACCCATTGTAATTACGCCACCAAGTAATACAACTCCATATTACAATTTCTATGTTTTTTATATTCTATTTCCTAACTATAACTTCCCTGTAACCTTTGTTTTTTTTCAGTGAATTTCTAAGGTTTTTTTAATTCTGTTTCTAATCTAGAACATCACTGTAAGTTTTGATTTTTTAAGTGTTTTTTTAAGTTTTAGTTTTAGTTGCTAACTATAACCTGTAACGCTTGAGAGTGGGTGTATGAGTGGCTGTAGGGGCAGCTGAGTGAATTTGTGAGTAGCTGTGTGGATCTGTCAGTGGATGTCAAAGTGAGAGAATGGGTGTATAATGTGGTTGTCTGTGTGGGTGTATCAGTAGCCCTGTGAGTGATTGGTGGAGAAGGAAAGCTTACCAGTTCCTTTATTCAAGAAGAGTCTACAGTTTTGCACAAAATGTGTACGCAACTGGGGTACTTTCAACCAGTTAACTAGTAAGTGCTATCTGGTTGGGTAAATGTGCAGTGCATATCCTACAGTACAACTGTTTAAAGGACCAGGATGAAATGTCTCCAGTGACCTGGTGTGCGTTTTAGCAATGTGATTGTTCTTCATACATCTTTATCCAGAAATGTGTGATAACATGAACTTACTATACAGAAGGCAACAAGAGTACAAATAGGTGTTTTGTCCTCAAACAAGGGTACATCGTCTCGACTACATAAACTAAGTGCATCTTTGTTTGGTGGAGATGTCATCATATTCTTCAGTGTCAACTACACATAAAAAACTTCGAGAAAATGTGCTGAGCAGCCATTTGTTTAGTGGTACACCATCCTGGGAATAAGTGGGACGTTTCTGTAGTGGGGCGGCAGCGCCATATCGATAAACAGAAGGAATGCTGAGTAGCTGGAGAATCAAGTTCTTCTTTATTTATAGTTAAGAGCCCACAACAGTGGAATCATCTGGACGGGTCAGGGAGCTGCTTGTGAATGACACTTCAACAGCCCTCAGAACCCAACCATGTTCCATGGAATAAAGGTGACATAGGTGCCACTATTAAAGGTGTATAACACATATATGCAAATAACATAAAGCCCCACACCGCAGTTTCCTTGCTACTAAGGTAGATGGGGCAGGGCCAAACGGCCGATGCCTTCTGGTGTTTTTCAATATTTATATACTTGTAAAAATATTACGGGTGAACCAGTTATTCTTCTCTCACCAGAAGAGGACAAGAAACAATGTACTTGTCACAGTCACTACAACTTGCACTCTGGTAGATGAATGATGTATTCACATCGATCCAACCATTTGGAATCCCTTTTTAATGTGTCATTTTTGCATAAAACACTTTACTTTTCCATCACCAAGCCCAATAATAAAATAGAATCAGTTACATTTTACTGAAATATTCTATCTTGGAAGAAACAGATGTGCCTAGAAGGCTTTTCTTTATTTTCCAATTTTTTTTAATAATCACGAGAAGTCCTGATTCGCATATTCCGGTACCACAGTTATTTGTGAAATTGGTGCGATTTTTAGAAAATGTAAATAACATATTCTAATTAATGTTTGTGGTCAGTGGTTTACTAATATAACACATAAAGTGAGCTCTCACAGACACCCTACTCCCCAAACAATGGTTAGTTTTCTTTTAAATTCTCTTTTTTTAAGTTATTTTTTAAATTCATGAATACGTTGCGAATTCACAAAACAAAAGCAGACATTCAATACACACCAGCACGTTTAAAATTGACAACTATATCAGTCACTGTGCATCTGACTGGATGCTTTAGCATGTGAATGGGTCTGTCAGTAGGTGTAAGAGTGTCTGAGTGGGTCTGTGAGTGGATGCGTGAGTGTCTGAGTGAGTCTGTGAGTGGATACTTGAGTGTCTGAGTGGGTCTGTGAGTGGGTGTATGAACAATGAGTGGGTCTGTGAGTGGATGTGTGAGTGTCTGAGTGGGTCTGTGGATAGAGCCCTCAGAACCAAACCAGTGTTCCATGGAATACAGGTGACATAGATAGCACTATTAAAGGTGTATAGCACATATATTCAAATAACATTAAGCCCCACACTACATCATCCCCCTCACATACCCAAAGAAAGTAGAAGGAAAATGTTCATGCAAAAACCCGAACAAAATAGAAGACTAAAACAATGTATAAAACAAAAGACACCTTGAAAAACAAAAGTTAGTTTCATAGGTGATAAGAATAGAGCAGCTGAAGAATGTCAAGCATGCTGAGTAAATTAGAACAATTCAAAATCCTGTAATCTGGCAGGCAACTTTACAACTCTGGAACTGTATGTTCTTACACAGTCCTCCTGGCCTGCAGAGGATCTGTCAAGATCATGGCACCGGTCTAGAGCAGGATCACTCTCCAATGGACTGGAAAGGTCGTACTCTACTAGAGCCAAGTTTTTTCCAGGACGACACACATCAATGGCCAACATAGTGCCACATACATCATTACTAGGGCATGTGCATTGCTGTATCTCAGCCTGAGCATTAGAAATAGAAACAATAATGTCTTTGTTCCACCATCACCTTCCTTGTAAAAGCAGAGAAGCTTTACTGGTTCTGACCACTTTGACAGGTGGGCTAAATTTAGACTTCCCTTGTCATACCTTGGTGGGTTTTTTCATTAGAACCCAACCATTGACATTTGTTTTCAGAGTTTTATATAGGGCGAACTTGACCCGAAGGTATCAGATTTCAGAGCGCTTTACATGAGTACCAATTGCATTACATAAGGACACATTCATTTTTTTTTAATTTGAACATCTGAAGCAGCTTGCAACCACCCTGGACTGAGTTTGGTTCTAGTCTCCCTCCCCTCAGACTTTTGAACGGTGATACATCAGCAGTGGAGTATGGTATAGTTAAGTATGCCTAAATCTTATCTTCCAAGTATTTCACAACATCTAAATTAGCAGAAATGCCCATTTGTATACCTTCTTTAAAAATACAGTTCACCTGCTCTATGAGACCATTTGAGGATGAAGAGTACAATGCAACTTTAAGGTGCGTAATGTCAAAATTAGTAATAAAATCATTCATTTCCTTAGATACAAAATGCATACCATTATCTGTCATAAGATATTGTGGACAGGCCTCAATTAGAAACACTTTTCTCAAAGAAAGTATGGCTGATTTGGTGCTTGGAGAGCCTACAAAAAAAGTAGATCCACTTAGAAAAGTAGTCCACTAGTACAATGAGGTATTTCTGGTTATTGGGTAATATGAGGTAGGGTCCAGAGAAATCTATTGCAAGCTTGACCCAGGGATCTACAGGGAGTGGCACAGGGATACAAAGGTTTGTCAGAGGTTTTTGCAATGTTTTTCGGAAACAATTCATCGGGGTATTTTTCGATCAGAGCTGACACAGATCTGTCTAGCCCTGGCCACCAAAAATACTTTTTAAAACTTTTTTGTAAGTTTCCAGATGGCCATCATGAGCTAACAAAGCTATGCGTTCACATAGGCCAGATGGAGGAACAACCATATCTCCTCGTAAACAAATTTGATTTACACATGATAGTTCAGATGCCAGTTGTGCATAACTGTGTAATTTCTCAGATGGTAGCTTCCCTGACGGCCAACCAACTTGCATAAATTGAACGGCTTTCTGTAGAACATCATCCTCAGCGGTAGCAGAAACCCATTCATGCTCAGAAATAGCATTACACATGGCAACAGCGTCTACCACAGAAACAACACATTCCTCATCAGTCAAATAATGGTTACTAGAAGTGGGAAGCGGTAAGCGAGACAGGCAGTCCGCTCTGAAAATGTTGTCCCTGGTACAAATGTAACAGTTATATTGTATCCTTGGAGTTTGGACAATAATCTTACTAGGCGTGCAGAAGCCTTGCCTGTCCCATTGCCACTTAATAGGTATACCAGGGGTTTGTGGTCGGTGTATAGGTCAAAAGCAGTACCCCAAATGTAAGTCTTGAATTTGTCCACAGCCCAACCACATGCAAGTGCCTCTCTCTCGATTGTGCTGTAGTTTGCCTCTGCCTCAGATAGAGTGCGAGAGGCAAAAGTCACTTCGGTTTCCTTTGCATTGACCTACTGCCCAAACACGGTGCCAATTCCCTTAAGGCTGGCATATACGGTAATAAGTGACTTAGCAGCAGGTTCAAATGGTTGCAGGAGAGAAGCATTAATAACTAGATCCTTGATGTTCTCAAACGCCTGATTAATTTCCAAGGACCGTTCAAACTTAGATCCTTTTTTAAGTAATAGTGATGTCCAGTATTTGTAAAGCACACAGCTACCTCCGGAGAGGTGTCCTGACGCTGGGGGCCGTCGGGAAGATTAAGCAAGCTATTGCCCAGAGTCACATGGTGCTGGGCTGATCTACCGCCGGCGCCGGGGATCGAACCATGAGCCCCAGGTTCCGGACTCAGTCGCCCTGGCCGCCGCGCAACACCTCTTCCCAGTAGTCACAATGGTTGTACTAACAAAGCATACCCTGGAAGAAAACAAGCATAATACTCACAAAGTCACGGGAAGGATCTTAAAGATTCTTTATCCATGGGTGGGAGTGCTTTTCAATAGCCTCTATGTTACAAGCCTTAGGTTGAATTCCTGTCTGCGAAATTGTATGACCCAAATACTCAACTTGGGGCTACATCAATTTTGAAAACCCTGTCCAGAACTATCATGTGTTCATCCTCTGTTTTAGTGAAGACCAAAATGTTGCTTTGAAAAGCCTGAACCTGTGTCTCATCACTAAAGCGTGACTCCATGCCCTTTTGGAAAACACTTGCATCTGATGCAAGACCAAAGGGCAATCTGAGATATTTGTAAGCCCCATTCAGTGTGACAAAAGTAGTCAAAGCTTGGGAATCAGGGCTAAGAGCAACCTGGTGGTATGTTGAATGGAGATCAATAGTGGAACTTTTTTTAGCATCGACAATGTTAGCAATCATCTCATGTATACGTGGCAGTGGATGACAATCCACAAGTATGTTTTGGTTGAAGGACCTGAGGTCAACCCATAACCTCAAATCTCCAGACCGTTTCTTCACAAGAACAACCAGAGAAACCCATTTTGAGGAATCCGTGGGAATGATTATTCCCTTTGAGGTGAGTTTTTCCAGAAGTTCTTTCAAATCTTCTCTTACATTTATGGGCACAGATCGTACTTTTTGCTTGACCGCTACAGCATTTTTCCTAAGCTTTATAACATCTTGGAGACCACTCACAGTACCAATAGCATTTGTAAAGACACTTGGAAATTTGTTCACAAAACCATGTGTCACATTATTCTGAAGGTCTAAGCACAGAATTGGTGATTGACCCAAGATAATGGGCACCTCATGACCAGGACATAAATAAATACCCAATCGTGTCAAATCCATCCACCCAACCATGTCTCGTCCTTTCACAGCTATGTAAACTTTGGTGCAAATCTCTCAACTTTGATCAAAAAACTATCTAACAAATCCACATCTTGTTCTTAAAAAGCTTTGGGATTGATATCACGGGCCAAGGGTGAGTATCCTAGTGCATCAATGGCTGTAATATAATTTTCAAAAATGCAGAGCCACTCTCGCCATTTAATCTCAGGTTTCCCAGGATTTTGAGAAATGGGTAGTGGTTGAACTGTTCCCTGAACAGTGGCCATGATGCTGGAAAATTTCACCATGTGGATAAAATGAAAGAGGAAATTCTCACCTTGAAATCAGAACAGTAAACCAAGATTCACTCTGAGGAGTGATAAAACTACGGTATTAATTAAAAGAAACAGGCTGTGGAAATAGAGAAAACACATTGCTGAGGAGAAAAACATTAGTTTCAGTCCAATCCAATATGGCCACCGACGTGCCGCTACGTGTGATGTCACGGTGAGCCCCGCAAAGATTGTCGGGAAGGCCGGTGATGCACGTGTGCCAAAGGAACTGCAGGAACGAGGAACAATGCCAGCGTCAGTGCGCGAGTTCCTGCACAACATCACAAGGAGTAGTGAGAGTGCGGTGCTGTGCGTAGCTGAGCAAGTTGCCAAATGCCTAAGGAAGGCTTGCACTGCTTAACGGCCATTGAAAGCTAATTAAAACAATTTTAGAAGCTGGTCGTTTAAAGTTAGTTAAGGCAATTTTAGAAGCTGGCACACACAAACACTAGGGTTCACCAAATAATGCACTGTCGAAACTGTCGGTGGGCTCAGAACTGGCCTACCGGGCGTCAAGTTTTTTTTTTTTTACTTGTCTCTTATTTGTGCCCTTCTCCTTAATTCCTTGAAACCCCACTCCTGGTACCAATATGTAGTGGGATGGCAGCGCCATATCGAGAAACAGAAGGAATGCTGGATAGCTGGATAATCAAGTTCTTCTTTATTTATAGTTAAGAGCCCACAACAGTGGAATCATCTGGACGGGTCAGGGAGCTACTGGAGAATGACACTTCAACAACCCTCAGAACCCAACCAGTGTTCCATGGAATACAGGTGACATAGGTGGCACTATTAAAGGTGAATAACACATATATGCACATAACATGAAGCCCTACACTACTGTTTCCTTGCTACTAAGGTAGATGGGGAAGGGCGAAATGGCCGATGTCTTCTGGTGTTTTTTAAAATATTTATATACTTGTAAAAATATTAAGTGGGAACCAATTATTCTCCTCTCACCAGAAGAGGACAAGAAACAATGTACTTGTCATGGTCACTATAATTTGCACTCTGATAGATGAATGATGTATTCACATCGATCGTACCATTTGGAATCTCTTTTTAACGTGTACTTTTTGCATAAAATACACTTTACTTTGTCATCACCAAGCCCAATAATAAAATAGAATCAGTTAAATTTTACTGAAATATTCTATCTTGTAAGAAGCAGATGTGCCTAGAAGGCTTTTTTTCTAATTTTTTAATATTCGCAAATAGCTCTGATACGTATATTTCGGTACCGCGGCTATTTGTGAAATCGGCGTGATTTTAAGAAAATGTAAAAAACATATATACACATATTGTAATTAATGGTTGTGGTCAGTAGTTTACGAATATAGCATAAAAAGTGAGCTCTCAGAGCCACTCTACTTCCCAAACACTGGTTCATTTTCTTTTAAATTCTCTTTTTTTAAGTTCTTTTTCAAATTTGCGAATACTTTGCAAATTGACAAAACAAAAGGAGACATTCAATAGCCACCAGCACATTTAAAAATTCACAACTATATAAGTCACTCTGTGCACCTGACTGGTATCATTGGTGTTTATGTGGGTCTGTCAGTGGGTGTAAGAGTGTCTGAGTGGGTCTGTGAGTGGGTGTGTCAGTCTCTGAGTGGGTCTGTGAGTGGGTGTGTGAGTGTCTGAGTGGGTCTGTGTGTGAGTACGTGAGTCTCTGAGTCAGTCTGTGAGTGCAAACATAAGTGTCTGTGGGTCTGAGGGTGGGTGCATGAGTCTCTGAGTCGATCTGTGAGTGAACGTGTGAGTGTGTCTGTGAGTGGGTGTATGAATGTCTGTGTGGGTCTGCGAGTGGGTGTGTGAGTTTCTGGGTGAGTCTGTAAGTGGGTGCATGAGTGTTTGACTAGGTCTGTGAGTAGGGGCAGGAGTGTATGAGTGGGTTTCTGAGAGGGTGTGTGCATCTCTGAGTAGGTCTGTGAGTAGGCGCATGAGTGCCTGAGTAGATCGGTGAGTGGGTGGGTGAGTGTCTGAGTGGGTCTGTGAGTGGTGTGTTAGTGGGTCTGTGAGTGTGTGCATGAGTGGGTCTGTGAGTGGGTGCATGAGTCTCTGAGTAAGTCTATGAACAGGTGCATGAGTGTCTCAGAGGGTTTATTAGTGGATGGATGAGTGAGTGCGTGAGTGTCTGAGTGGGTCTATGAGTGGGTGCGTAAGTGTGTCTGCGAGAGGGTGTATGAGTGTCTGTGTGGGTCTGTGAGTGGGTGCGTGAGTCTCTGAGTGGTTCTGTGAGTGGGTTTATGAGTGCCTGAGTGGGTCCGTGAGTGGATGCATGAGTCTCTCAGTGGGTCTGTGAGTAGATTCATGAGTGTCTAAGTGGGTCTGTGAGTAGGTGGTGACTGTCTGAGCAGGTCTGTGAGTGGGTGCATGAGTCTCTGAGTGGATCTGTGCCTGGGTGCATGAACCACTCAGTGGGTCTCTGACTGGTTGCATGAGTCTCTAAGTGGGTCTGTGAATGGGTGCGTGAATGTCTGAGTGGGTCTGTGAGTGAGCATGTGAGTCTCTGAGTGGGTGTATGAGTGGGTGTAACAATGTGAGTGGGTCTCTGTGTGAGTACATTAGTGTTTAAGTGAGTATCTGAATGTATTTTTGTTTTATCTTTTAGCCGATATTCACGTATCTGTCGTGACAATACACGGGGGCCGCGTTGAGTGTTGCGACAAATTCGTGAATATAGCACATGGGAAATAAATATTTTTTTACATGTTGTACACGTGAGGGGTCCCTCAAAGACCCCTTAATCATACCCCTGGGGTCAGGGTACCTCTAGCCTGACCCCTTATATAACTTGCAGTGTTTATTTTGAGCTTCCCGAGATCATGTCCCATTATATAAAATGGTGGCCGCAACTTTCTACACAGTTTGCGGCCAGCCAATCACAGCATTCCTGTTGGCATATGTATTCGCAATGTGTCACAAATAATTCACAAAGGCTTTGCGCTTCTAGATATATACATTTGTTTTCCCATTAATATCTCAAAAAATGCCAAACGGATTTACACCAAATCACAAAAAGGGTTCTTTCAGGACCAAGAGCTACCTTTCTGCCAAATCTGGTGTCATTCCGTCCAGCAGCTCAGGCTGTAGTCTCTATGGGAATTAACATGGGAAACATGATGTTTGTGACCCCCCCCTTTTTCTCAGCCCCCACTTAACGAATCACCCCAAATCTTTCCATGGAGGACTAATATCAGCAGGGCACTGTTTTTTTTTGTGTAGATAGAAGATATAGGCAAGTCAAAAATGCTTTTCCCATGGAAACTAGGTCCGAACTATAACTACCTACTGGCGACCGCCAGTAGGTGATATATATATATATATATATATATATATATATATATATATATATATACAAGCTGTAGACTCCTTCCTGCTCACGTCGGAGGAAAACAGAGTCACGGACCCAGGTTGCGTGGCAATAAAAGTTCTTTATTTTGCGAGTAGCCGTATGACGCGTTTCGGGCAGTAGAATGCCCTGGATGTCGCCACTGGGCAGTTATAGCTAGGATTGTGTTTCCATAGGAAATGCCTTTTTTGTGTTGCTAATAACTGCCAGCTTTTTAAGAATCTCCACAAAGCCTTCCCAAAAAGTGCAACTTTTTGACTATTTTGCACATGGAAAGTTTCAGGGTGATCCATCAAGCGGGGGCCAAGAAAAAAAGGGCCCCAAAACACATTTTCCACATTAATTTGTTACAGAAATTGTATATATCATACCATGGAGGATCTGCTCACCCAACTGATCTCAAGCTGGGATCTGATTGGCTGCCACCACATCAACCAGGAAATGGTGACAGCCATCTTAGGACTCAGGACAGAGTCTTAAGAAAAAAGCAAAAAAGAAATTGGGGGCAGTGTACAGATACCTTGACCCCCCTAGGCCTGCTGGTGGGGTCCCAGAGAGACCTCGCCTGGGGCTAAACATTTTTTTTTTTTAATGTTGCTATAAATTTGCTAAGGATCCACTTCTTTTTTAAAAAAGAGCCTCTGGGTGGGTCAGGGCCCTGGGGGAAGACACATGATTTCATATTGTGGAGGGGGCACATGCCCCCCCTCCCTGAGCCTCTGCGAGGCCCTTAGGACCCATTCCTTGGAGCCGAGGAGAAAAATAAAGGAGGGTCTACCTCCTGGAGCTTAATTAGGCCCTCGGGACCCAATCTCTCAGGGCCAAGAATGCCTTAAAAATGGGAGAGGGCAGTTTGGCTCCCTTCCGCGAACCTAAAAAGGCCCTGGGGCTGTGTCACTAATTAAAAGGCAGGGGGTCGTGCGGCCCCGCTTCCTCAGTCTTTAAAGACCGCAGGGACCCCATCCACCAGGGCTGGCTTGGTGACTGTGTCCCAGGGAGCCAACCTTTGGTACAAAGTAGTTTTCCTGCCCGCACTAGCACGGCCAGGGGAGCCTTTTTAAGTCTCCCTCCAAACAGGACCAAACATCCAAGCCTGCTCCCAGCTGGAGGGACATTTAAACATGCTCCCTCTGGTTGGCAGCAGACTTCTGTTCTGTTTCCCTGCCGCACTGCTGCGGGCAGGGAAACTGAACACATATTGCTTCCGTCCAGAGGGAGCATGCAGAAAACAGCTGCTCCCTCTGCGTGGGTGCAAGGCTGATGCCTGCACCATGCAGAGAGCTGGACGGGGCCGCTGGGGCCCTGTGACTCGCATGTGGTCCCCAACATGGTACCCCGGGGCATGGGGTCCCTGGGCCCAATAAGGCTTGGGAAGGGGAGCAGCAACCCCCTCCTCTGTTTAATTGTATTTGGCCCTGGGAGATGAGGTCCATTCGGCCTAATGAGCCATGGGGAGGAGTCCTTGTGGCCCCCTTCCCATTTTTAATTGAATTTGGCCCCAGTGGATGGGGTCTCTGGGGCCCTATGAAGCTCAGTGAGAGGGGTTGCGTGCCCCCTCCTCTTCGAATTCAGACCCAGGAGATGGGGTCCACAGGGCCTATTAAGGCTCATGCAGGGGGCAGCACAGCCCCACTACCCTTTTTGTTGAATTTGGCCCCGGGGGATGAGGTCCATAGTACCTATTAATGCTTGGGGAGGGAGGCTCATTGTTCCTTCTCCCCTGCATGTATATGTGTTCAAGTATGAAGGATGAAGTCGGACACAGATGAGGTTCCAATATGCTTTCCAGGGGACAGAGTCCATGGAACACGAAGGCCAACCCTATACCACGTCACCAAATGGTGAGCATGGGGTGGGGATATCAGCCTATGGGGGTGATGGCAACAGGCCCTGGTTGCAGTCAAGGCCCTGTGGCCAACTCACCGCTGCGCATGGCGAAAGGCTGTGCACAGCATCGGCTTGGCTGCCTGGGGAGGAGTTGGCCACAGGGCCTTGCTGCAGGCCAGTCCCTGTGGCCAACCCCCACTGCGCATGGCTGAATTTCTGTGCACAGTGGGGGGTTGGCTGCCTGCAGGGGGTTGGCTACAGAACCTGTCTGCGGGGGGGAGATTGGTTACAGGGCCTGGTAGCAGGCCATATCAATACTTTTTGTATATATACGTTGCTGTATCAATGTTTTATGCGCTCAAGCCAGGCACTTCCAAACGAATACTATATTTGCAGACTGATATATATAATTACCTCATGTCTTACTGTGGGATGCAGTGGCGGCGAGAGTTGTATTATAAGCCACACCCCTACTACATAAAGAAAATGAATGGATAAAATATGGAGCACTGCCAAGCGGGGAGGATGACAGGCTACTGGCAGGCGTACACCTGATGGTGGTAAAATACCAGTATACCTGTAAATACTGAGGCGCTACTGCCCTTGGAGTATTTCTGGTACACCAATGCAATAATAACCACACCGCTAAGGTAGGTCTGCATCTATTTCAGAGTTAACGAAATTAGAGCACTACTGTAAACAGGGGCAGTAACATTTCAGGCCGTAGAGTACAATGTAGCATTCATTCAGCGCACTGTTTTATGGTTATAGGACACAAAGGTGCGTTCATCAGTGCACTGTACAATCATTCTCTTAGAAGTTTAATTCATGTGAATTGGAATTAGCTAAGTGCTCTTCTGATCAGAGCCTGGCTTGAAGATGAAAGCTGTGGGTGAAAGAAGAAGTTAATGGGAAAAAAAGCTTGCGAAGGTAGGTGAAGCATGACCGTTTGTGTTATTGCTGCCCAGATGCTAGGAACAAGAGAAGTTCTCTGGTTTGCAGAGCCTTGTGTGGTGTTTGGAAGGAGCACAGAGGTTTGAGAAGCTGGCACCACCTGAAATATTTTCCTGATTTATTTACAGTTTTTTAGATTTTGTTGACATTCAAGTTTAGGCATTTTTGGCCACCAATGTCCGTTTATGGATATCTTTAGTATTCTGCTGAAAGACTGTTTGCATGGGATGGCTGTTGATTTTCTACAGGTTCTCTCAACTTGTCTCAGGCACTGCTTCGAGGTGGTTACTTTGGCTGTCAACCAGCCATCCACTCTTCTATTTATCTTGGTTGGCTGTGATTCTAGAATTAAACAAAACAGTCTGTGCTTCAGGGTAACAGATGATACCATGCCAAATGCGTTTCTCTAAGGACCTTGTTAAAGCTTGAGGCAATTAAAAAACAAAATTGGTAAAATATAGACGTGTCAGAGATGTCTTTTTCAGATATAAGCTCCATCAAGTAGTATGTTTGTTTTGTGTGGTTTACGTACCGAAAGTAAGTGAGGGTGTGTATCTGCATTTCCTTAAATGTAAAAGTTTTTGATCTGCTGTCATAAGCTCAGTGTTACAAAGGCTCACCAGGAGCAACCAATGTCTAAATGGATGGCATCACTGGCAGTTCTCTTGGCTCAAACAATGTGGAAGAAGAATTCCAGTAGGCTCACCCTAAAAATGTTACTAGTTGAAATGGCTTCATTTCCAAATATGTATATTATGGTATTTACATTTTCAATATATACAAGAAGTGCATAATGTCAAATATCAAGCTGAAAAACAGATCAAAATGAGTTTTACACGCTTTATAGAAAGGTAAATACAGTTTGTCTATAGTTGCATATAGAACTGCAGGCATATGGTCTGTGAACCGTGGTCTTAGAACAAACTTAAATTGAATCCAACGAGGAATCACGGGCCAGGTCTTTGGATGGCTGATAAGGGGACGAATATGTGAAGCAATAAATAGCAGGGTATATTAATAGAATAAAGCAAGTTGTTAATGAGTTCATTGTTTTGTATAGCACATAATGCACACTGATCACCTGTAGACCCTCCAAATTTTTGCCAGATAAGGGAACTAAGGCATGAGGGGATAAAGTGGTTGCACTGGAGGTCACAAGCAGTGGCGTAGTAAGGCAATTTGTAAAATATTAAGTGCAGGTGCTCAATTTTTTTTAGGAGGCCACACCCACTTCCCCGGCTCCACCTACTCCATCCACTGGCTCCACCTACTTCTCAATATGCTCCGTCCACACCCACATCTGGCACTGCTGTAAGCCAGATGCAATACCTGATCTGAATTTAAGCCAGCGATCCTTCCCCAAGTAAGGTTTTGATAGGAGCCCCACTTCCTCGAGAAAAGAGAGAGTTTTGAAATAAAATGAAATCAAAAAGTGCATTTGAAGCACAATTTTGGCATACTTTTTCTAATACTAATGCACTGAAAGGGAATACATGAAATATTCCAGTACTCTATGTGCCGATTTGGGGAAAAGAGAATACTCGGTTATATCCCGGTCCCCGTATCATAGCAGTCAGCCTGAACTTGTGCATTTCCCCGTTCTTGCACAACTAGATGACCATGGGTGGCGTGTTAGGCTTACCTTAAATCTTTTAAATTGCTCATCTCCGGTTCTAATAATGTGATTTTTGTCCTTTTGGTGTCAAATAGTTTATTACATTTTATTATTTTTCTAAATTGGTGTGGAATTTTTCTTGTGTTGTGTTTTCAAATATTAATATTTGTGTGCTGCATAAATACATTACACATTGCCTGCAATTTAAGCCTGACTGCTTTTGTGCCAATCTATCAGAGGGTTAAGCATAATTAAATTAGTAAGTTTTAAGGTTAACCCTGACAGGGATTGTGACTGTTGCTTCTGAGGGCTCACACCCTCCCCCCTCAATCAACAACCCAATTTCGCACCACAGCCATTTAACTTCCATCTTGTGCATACCCTGCACCACGATTTGGCTGTGACTGTGGTCAGTCTCACTAGGGAAAGTGAAACACCCTCTTTTACAAAGCAGAGCAAAACTTCAGAGCGAGGAGAAGGGACAGGATAGAAAGAAGGTACTGCTGAGAAGAGAGGGGCAAATGAGAGGGAGGGGATAAAAGAAGGCAATACTGAGAACAAAGCAGGCAGGGGGAGTGAGAGAGCAGGTGTCGCTGAGGAGAGAGGGGGCAAAAGTAGGAAAAGGGATGAGAGCAAAAGGTTCGTAGGCAAGAGGTTTGGGAGAAAGAGGGAGAGCGAGGACTGCTGAGGAAAGAATGTCCAGGCAGGAAGGGAATGGAGAGAGTGAGGTCAAGCTCTGCTGGGGAGAGAAGAAGAGTGTGGAAGGCTGAGAAAGCAGGCATTGCTGGGGAGAAACTGGAAATCAGTCAAGGCCTGACTCTCACACTGGGGCATGCATTGCACCTTCCCTGCCCTTCCCCTTCTCATCCTGAGATATCAAGAGAGGGAGTCACCAAAATATTGAATATTAAACAGGTTTTTCCTTGTTTCATTGTCTTTTCTGTGTCAAAATGTGTAATTGGTCACACCTGAAATATACATCATGACAACTTTTATTTGTGCTCCCAGCCATTTGAGAAAATAGTTTCCATTGGACTATAGTATCGTCTCTCTGATCAGCTACCCTGCCCTTCCTCGTCCACATGTTTCCTGCTGTCCTTTGTCTTCCTCGGTTCCTGCTGTCTCTTGCTCTGCATGCAGAGTACACAGAAGTGTTTGTGCAAGTGATTGTTTGTCTGTATTGGTGGACAGATTAGCACAAGAATGCGAGTGTTACCCTTGGACACCATTCAACATCATCACATCAATTGCCTTTTCAGCAATCATCAGTCGGCGGAGCGCCTGCAGATCAAATCGTTGCAGGACAGCTGGTGAATGTGAAAGGGCGTTTCACAAAGGGACGCCCACTCACACCTTGTAGCTCAGGCTAAAGTGGGCTTTTTGTGTGCTGAATATGTTACACACGTCCTCAAGGCACAAGGTTGTATTTCCATACATATACATAGTGTAGGAACATAGGTATCAAATAGCAGTAAGATGTGAATGCACTACTTATCAGCACACAGTGTTGAAGTCGTGTTTTTTGCACCCCTCGTTTTATTTGCTTGCTTTCTGACATATAAGGACTTCTTTGCAAAGCCTCTGATGCACAACAAAATGATTTGAATATAAACTATAACAGAAAATCAAATCATTCGTTTTCTCATTAAAGAGGCCTCTTGGCACAAAACGAGCACGTTATTTTCTGAAAAGGATAAAAGAAATGCAAGAAAATAAAATGGAAGGGGAAAGCAACACTGTATGGAACTTTTTTTTAAATGATAATTTTGCTTGACACTGTTCTATTTTCTGCTGCATTTCATGTAAAGTTTTGTATGTGCAAACATAAAGTAAACATTGCTATTGGAGAAGTGAGCCGCAAGGGCACGCACGGAGAGAGGAGACAGGCAGTTAAACAAGCATTTGCAATGCATCGGTCTCGCCTTTGGGACCTTCTATGTTAGTGGACTTATCTATTCCGGATAACAAATGGCTTTTGGGGGGAAAAAAAAAACCATCAGAAGAAAATATGTTGTTCTATTTCCTTTTTTAGGAGAAACTACGACTAGATGCCGAAGTGCCAGATACCTCTGCCACGCTAGCACTGCCAGGCTGATGTGAGGGAGAGAACAAAAGCAGACAGGGGTTGGCAGGGACATCGCAGATCAAATATTTTCACTGGTTTTGTTTGCGGACGAGGGGCGTAACTGCGAATAGTGCAGCAGTTGCAGTGGCACCATGCCCATGACGTTTGTGGGGTCCACTGCCCCTTACTACGCAGCCAGAGGCTGGCTGGCATCTTCCGTGCTTGTATTAGGGTTTATTGCCAGTTTGCTAAGCCACTGGTGAGGTTTGAAAACAAATGCTTACATGGAAGACTTCACAGTCAACAAGTATCGGCAGGGGCGCAAGAGGAGGGGCTGGCACGTGTGAGGGGGAGTTGTATTAACAAGTGGAAGTTCGCAGGTATCGTGAGAAATCAATGGTCGGGCGAAGTCAGTGAGCGCAAGGGGTGGAGGGGTGTGTCAGCAGTTGGAGGAATTCCAGAGTTAGGGAAGTCAAGGTGCGGCAGTATGAGGACGCAAAGGGACGTGGACAGTGAGGGTACGCAAAGGGACGATGACGCATAAGGACGGGGGCAGTGAGGGGACCCATAGGAACGTGGGCAGTGAGGGGGCCCAAAGGAACGGCGGCAGTGAGGGGGCCCAAAGGAACGGGGGCAGTGAGGGGACCCAAAGGAACGGGGGCAGTGAGGGGGCCCAAAGGAACGGGGGCAGTGAGGGGGCTCAAAGGAAGGGGGGCAGTGAGGGGGCCCAAAGGAACAGGGGCTGTGAGGGGACCCAAAGGAATGGGGGCAGTGAGGGGGCCCAAAGGAACAGGGGCTGCGAGGGGACCCAAAGGAACGGGGGCAGTGAGGGGACCCAAAGGAACGGTGGCAGTGAGAGGCCTCAAAGTAACGGGAGCAATATGATAGGCCTCAAAGTAACGTGGGCAGTGAGAGGCCTCAAAGGAACGGGGGCAATGAGGGGCCTCAAAGGAACGGGGGCAGTTAAGGTTTGACGAACTTGGAGGCCAAAGGTTTGGGCAGCAGGGAGGTAAGTGATGGAAAGGGGCCTTGAAGGGACTTGTGGAGTAGAGGACGGATGCAGACGTTGGAGATGTTGACTATACCCATCCCACGGCCGCGGGTACCCGCCTGGCGCACTACATCTTATGCAGAGCTCCCGCTGCAGCAGCAGGAATCGGCCAGGTTTGTAAGTTGGGCTCTGGGTGCCGCGCTGAATAATGCATGCAGGTGCAGGGCTGGGGTTACACGCAGACCCGGGGACGGGAGAGGCGCGGATAAAATATTCAACTGGCAGAGCTCCGACAGAAGGCTGCAACTAACAGCGGTGGTGGTAATGCCCTTCCACTCATCCCCGGAGCCCCCTCCTTCTCCATCTGAGCTCCTCTGACAGCTCTGCCAGTGCTACGACGGTCACACAAAGCTGGCCTGGGTGCCTAACTCTGGCCGGGCCTCGACCCTTCGCGGTCACAAGTGCACGGACACGGGGATCTTAAAAGTCCCTTACCTGAAATCAGAGCGAACTTTCATTCACGCTGTTGTACCCGCCGGACCACGCAGCTGCGGCCGGCGACCATGGGCACAGGCTGGGTGCAGGACCCGGGCTGAGAGGCGGTGCAGCGCGTGGTGGCTGGAGCCTGCTGGTCTCCGGAGCATCGGCCCCAGGGCGCCCACTGCTCTCTTTCAACCTGCGTGCTCCCTCGAAGCCACTCTCTGCCAGCAACAGGCGCGCGCTGTCTGCTCGTAGACGCCTGGGGGCAGCCGTGATCTGGAAAAACGCCACTGTTTTGTCCCGCATGCGTACGATGTAAGCGATACAAAAGGGGATGTAAGGCATCGCGCGCATGCGAGACAAAGAGTGCGAATCCATCCACCAATCACATGACAAACAAGCATTGAAAATGCAATAGGACTCGTATTTACGCGAGACCTATTGCATTTTCAACGGAAGTGCGGGCGTGAAAGAAGGCACGGACGGGAGGGGGTGGGGTGGGTGGTGGTGGTCCAAGAAGTTACGGACTACGGGAGGGAACGGGGAGAGGCAGGGGAACAAAACTGTTTTGGAAGTAAAGGGGCCGATAGCCTCGGAAGGAGGAAAATGATGACATGGCCGTCAGGAGGCGGGATTAAGTTCCCGAAAACCAATCAAAATGCAGCATTTAGAATTGCGGCCAATCAAAAAGATAGGCGGAAAGTGGGCGGAGCTTCCCTCGCTATACTGTATACAGCATCTCTCGACGAGACAGCGCATGCGCTGCCTAGGCGAGACCTAAAAACTGGAATCTCTCAAACATACTATAATAATCTTCATATCACACTCACCTTAAACTCAACACATGCCCGTTTCTCGTTATGACCTTTCAGAACTCCCAACGCCCAGGAGGGAACAAAATGTTTGCATCATTTCAACCCATATCTTTGCACACCGTGGTTTCACAGTGACTGCAGTTGGTGCACGCTACGCACTTTTAATTTTCTCAACGACGTCCTGAACTTTCTCAGCCTGCCTCCCCACGCCAGCTCAGCCATCAGCCCGCCCTCAACCACATATATCCAATGGAGTTTGGAAATGAGGACGTGCCTTGGTGAAAGGCAGACGTGCACTGCTGACATCACTAACGTGATGCAGTCATTGTGCCTGGACCTGGGTGGGTCAGCCCATGCAGACATACCAGACAGGCATCGGGACCGAAGAACAAGAACAGCAGGTACATTTAATTTTAATAATTAGTGGGCACAATGACCAGGGAGGGAAAATTCAATAGACCCGGCCCTGCAAAATAAATACCGGTGCTGAGCACCGGAAAGCACCGGCACAAATTAAGCAGTGCCTTACGCCCTGATGCAAACAAATATATTTGCCACCCCCCCCCCGTTTTGGTTGTCAACAATAGGTATTCATTAGGGTGAAGAGGGCGCCTCACAAGCTTTGACACTGGTGTCAATGCACTTGTTGCAATATTGATAGCAACATCCCTGAAGCGGCTATCTGTTTTCTGTCCAGATTGGGCACATGTGGGCGGGCTCTGACTGGATTTGAAGCTGCTGTGCCTTGTGCGTAGCTGCAGAAGGTTCCAGCCACCCCTCAGATAAAGCTTCTGGATTAATGCCAGCTGCACTTCACCCGTTTAGATCTGTGGATGCCAGTACATGCCCAGACCCTGTTTCATTCTCCGTGATCGTAACCCAAACTGCCCCACCCCACCTCGTCCCAGAAGAGTAAACGCAGACAGGTCCCAGACAGACACTGGTTATATCAATCTGAGCTGGTTAAGCAAACTTTTTAATTAACTGCAACTGGTGCAGGTCATATTGGGCCCCTTCGGCCTCTGGGCTCCGATGCCACTCCATCGCTGACACCACTGATACCTAAATCAGGTCTGTACAGCCCCAGTAAGCCCCTAGACAAATCTACATGCTGGAGTGCTAGTCTTTCAATTTCAAGGCTGACAGGGGCAGCTAGTAGTAAGCTAAAGGCAAGGAATCACCACCTGGATTTACTAAACGTTGACGCAAAGCAATTCATTAAGGGAAGTTGTGTTGCATTAAAGTGAGAAATGCACCATCTACTAATATATGGTGCAGTTGCCTTCTCACATAGTCTGGCCAACATCTGGCTGCCTAGCGAAAATGCAACAATTCAAGGGTGCCTGCGTTGGGGTCAGAATAGTTGTTAAGCAGGAAGGGATACTCCCATGCAGAAAAACTATTTTTAGAGGCTTATTACTCTTTGAAAGTGTGCTTCCGGTCACATGCAAAGAGGAAGTAACAAGGAGAAATAAAGATATTTCTCCTCATTACGCAACACTCGGATAGGCACACCATTTTGTGGTAAACCCATATCTGCTGACTTAGGAAAATATGATTTTGCTCCAAAATACACGGGTGGATGCACTGGAATACCCATGCTCCACCCATTTAATACCTCCCCAATGCATGGTAACGCAAAGACAGCGCAATGCGCTGTGTTGCGTTACTTTTGGGATGCAATCCTAGGTCAATCCTCACAAATCTTGATTTCCGTGGCTTGGTAAATCCCAACATGAATTATGCAATGGGGCTGTACACAAACGTTTCTGGGTGGTGGTGCACATTTGTAAAGACAGGAAGATACACTGCGTTTGGCTTGAGATTTATTTAAGAACTTTAGAAATCAATGTATTTTAATAATTGTGTTTATTTTACACATCCATTTGGTGCCCTATGAATTTCGGGTCAAGAATCCTTCATCAGGGGAAATGGTTATACTTTTGCGTAGTTTGGCTGAAGTAAAATATGAGCAGATTATTGCGTTTTTATTAATATTTTCAGTTTTGCTACGGACATAATTAGCACATATACAATATCACAATAGTTCATAAAATGATAAGTAACAAAGAGGTGTTGGGGTTTATCCAATGTTATCAACATCAAAGGATTAGAAACTCAAATAAAAAAAGTTCGAATATTCTGTCTATATTATCTTTGTTTAAGCTTTCATCTCAGAGCCTTTTGGTTGTCAATGAAGTATATCATGCCTATATAGGTGAGTAGTGAGTGGTTTATATATCAAATACATGCAATGACCCAGCTTCCCTTCAGGCTGCTTGTCCATTGATCTACCTTTATTCACACCACTCAATTCAGTGTAAACTCAAAGTTTCTGCCTTTTGTGTATAACGGCAGAACTCAACTGCGTGATGGATAGACCACTTGTTGTTGTGGGTAAGTTCTGTTGGTACTACATGTGTTGGTTTGATTCAACTAACAAAGTTTATGTGTTTTAGTTGTCTCAATTTCTCTCTCACATTCCAATTATACCATTGTTCTCTAGTTTTATGAAGGGGTTGGAGGCCTGTGTGGTGTTGGTCACCCGTGGCGGGCCAATCCCCCGCTGTGCATGGCCTATGGCCATATGCTGCAGGAGTAGACTGCCAGTGGGAAATTGGGTGCAGAGCCTGGCCTCCAGCCAGTAACCTTGGCCGTGCACAGCAGAGTGTTGGATGGCCACCCATGGTGGGGTTGGGCACAAGGCCTGGCCAGAGGTCTGGCTGAAGGCGATGTGCAGACGAGGTTTGATCACCCATGATGTGTTGGGTGCAGGGCCTAGCCAGATGCCAGTCTCTGTGGCCAACCCTCGCTGTGCATGGCCTTCAGTTGTGTGCATTGGGGGGTTTGCCACCCACAGGTGGGTTGGCTGCTCATGGCGGGAATGGGCACCGGCCCTGGCCGGAGGCTGAATGCCATGCGCAGTTGGTGTTTGGCTGCCAATGGGGCTTTGAGCATAGGGCCTAGCT
The DNA here is from genome assembly GCA_963921515.1 of Calotriton arnoldi. Classification (NCBI taxonomy): domain Eukaryota; kingdom Metazoa; phylum Chordata; class Amphibia; order Caudata; family Salamandridae; genus Calotriton; species Calotriton arnoldi. The sequence goes on along the minus strand of CAWUFW010016683.1, from coordinate 174,089 downwards.
GAAGGCCAGTCCCTCCAGGCAGCTCTTAGATGCACATGGCTTTTGGGTGTGTGAAGTTAGGGGTTGGCTACCCCTGGTGGACTTGGGCACAGAACCTGGCCAGAGGCCTGACTGAAGGCAGCAGGGGAGTGGCCGCCCATGGGGGTTTGGTTGCATGTGGAGGGGTTGGGCACAGGGCTTGGCCTAGGGCTAAATGCAGAGGGGGTTGGCTGCCCAAAGGAGTTGGGCACAGGGCCAGTCAGAGACCAGGCCCTGCAGCCACCACCCCCTGCTGTGTACAGCCAAAGGTCGTGTTCAACTGAGAGTCGGCTCCCATGTCAGGGTTGGGCGCAGGACCTGGCCTCCAGCCAGGTATTGCAGTCATAGCCCCACTGCACACAGTTGAAGGTCATGCACAGCACGGGGGTAAGCCACCTGTGGGGGGATTTGGTGCATCCCTCCAGGCTCAGTGGCCAACCCCTACTTGCGCATGGCTGATGGCCATGTGCTGAGCAGTGATTGGCTGAATATGTTCAAAACCCCCAGAAATTCACTGAAAAAAACGAACATAAAAGTGACGTTTTAGTTAAGTATAGTAGCAAGAGATTAGCTTACATTAAAAAAACCCTAGAAATTCACTGAAAAAAACAAAGATAAAAGCAACTGAAATTCACCAGTTATAATTTACATGTCATGAGTGATGTAATAGGTGAGGTCATTAGCAGTACATGGCGGGGTGCAAGTTTTAATTACTTAAGTAAACTCTAACTGCTGGAATTTTCAGTGCTTTATGGTGTGTATATGTTAGTTTTTATCCTATTTCAACACATAGCTATAACATCACTTTAACCTTTGTTTTTTTTAGTGAATTTCTAGGGATTTTTTGATACATTAGCTAAGATTTTTTTTTATAATCAAGATTTTATTGAGTTTTGAGAAGACATCAATAGACCATACAGTACAGCATTAATACAAAGTACACAATATTTGGCATTATACAAGTCATTACAATTCATAATGAGTCCATCATTTGCCCAATATTTTATTATACTACTGTGGGCATCCTCTTACAATATAAATGGGCTCCTCCAGTTTTGAGCACTAGTCCATCTCCCTATGCCAGGCACGGGCAATATCTCTTTTAGCAATCAGCGTGCCCAGCCCAACCAGAGATCGCTCCCCTCTGCCCCCTCCCACATCCTCAGGTAAACCCAAGAGGGTTATACATGGAGAGAGGTAAATAGGCCTCTCAAGGACATGTGTATGCGAATGCAGAATGTGCAAAGGGAACCCAATACCTCACAATTACAAGGTAGGTTAAAATCATATGGAAATAATCTGCTCTCACCTCGCCGCACCTGGTGCACACAAGAGACGGACGTTGGTGAGCCTTCCACAAACGCAACAGTAAGTAACATGCAGATATTTCAATTGAATCAGCCAGAGCGTGGAGTGTATCACCAGCTCTCTTTGTGCCATTAATGCCTCGTTCCATTCATCATTTTCCAATGGACCCATCCATGTTTCCCACTTAGCCCTCAATGGACCATGTTAGCTAAGATCTTATTACCATCTCTAACTGTAATGTCATTTTACCCTTTGTTTTTATCAGCGAATGTCAGTCTTTTATGTAAATTAAGATATCTTTTAGCATAAATAACTGTAAATAATATTATTTACAGCTGTAAATAATATTATTTACAGCTGTAAATAATAAGTGCCAACTTAGTGGTAGTCATTCTGGAGAAAGATGAAAGACTAAGGTGGATACATAATACCAGTGACCTTCAAGTTACCAAATAATTTTTGATTTAGGAACTATTTGGTATTACTAGTTATAAATGCTGGGCACGTGTATCAGCTGATAAAATTGCTCAGTGAGTTGAGGCGCCCTCTGGAGTTGTCAGATGTTGCATGGAGTGCACTGCTGCACGGAGAAGAATGTTACATGGAATGCAATTAAACAGAGGGAGGAACATTGCTGCGTCCCAATTGCACTTATTTTGTTAGATCTGGTGTTAGCCAAGACCTTATGATTTTACTAAAATTATATATATATTATACTTATTTATAGGGGCTTTCAGCCAGCCCTCTTCATCCATTTGTCTGTTGTTGTGTCATTCGCCTTTTTCTTCTGCCCAATACAGAATGGGGCAATGGGTCAGCCAACTTCAACTACAGGCTAACTTCACTGGGTGTGATGGCATTCTGCTTTTTCATAAAGAGCCCATCCACATCAATTAGTTCCTTTCCTTATGAAGGACTGCTATGACAAATTGTACTCTGTCACACCCAAAAATATTTTTGCTTTTAGACAATGTTTTTTATTTTTTAAATATTGATAAAGGCCCAGAAGCTCCTCAAAACTGACATTTTACAAAAGCCATGACAAAATAAAACAAGAATTGGCAAAGCCAAAAGGCTAGCAGCCAACTTCAGACATATTGGCTTTGCTAATGTTTGTTTAACTTTGAAATGGTGAGAGATGAATACATCCTACAATGGTTCAAGCGTGATCGATGATGTATGCATACACACAACAAGCTAACCACTAGGCCTGGGCGGTAAATTCCGTTCCGCTCGCGTAATTTGCAGAATTTGGGTAATTTCACGTTCCGCAGAGAACGCGAAATTGCCAAAAATTCCGCGATCACCGGCTTCGCAGAATTTTTTGCTTGTTCGCGCTTTCAAAATGCGTGTTCGCGAGATATTTCTCCCCGAGCACGCAAACAGCGTTCGCGAACAGGAAAAAAGCATCGCAAACGGGCGGAACAAGCAATTCCGCGTGTTCGCGGAACTTTTGCGTGCTCGCAGAGATTTTTTACCGTTTTGCGGAGCTTTGCGTAGCGCGACTACGCAAATTCCGCCCACCCCTACTAACCACCATAACTATTTTAAGTCTCTGCAGCAGCATGGTCACCATACTCACCTGTCCTACGGAATTGGTGCCTCTCCTCTGGTGAGTAAGGCAAATCTCACAGTATTGTATTGCAGCACTTATATAGCACTTACTACCCCTATGTGGGGTGCAGAAGTGCTTGCCTACATGAGTATCATGCCACACCATGTAGGGTGTGTGTTTGGAAGGATGTTGTCTTTGTTTTGATCCTATGTGGGAAGTGTTTCCGTTAGGCCTGGGCGAAGCTCATGGTGTTCCACTCTGCGGAATTTCACGGAGTTACTGAGACACTCCGCCAAATTTCACGGAGTTCCTCATCCGGGCGGAGTCTTTCTTGGCCACCCCCAGCCATTCAATTAGTATACAGGAAAAATCGGATCCTGCCCTCTGCGTGCCGCACGGTCCCAGCATTTACTCAATAAATTATTAATGGCTGTCAGCTGCTCAGATGGGACCTGACGGCCATAGTGGTAGAAAGGTGAACCCCTTGTCTAATTTCAGCTGGCTCAAGAGCGAGCGCTGGCGACCGGACCAATCACTTCATTAGTTTGTTAAATATTGGGCAGTGAGTCATCGTAAACAACATCTGAGGTGCATGTCGGAAGGCAATCAAGGCAAGGCCTAATAAATGAGCCATAGGTCCTGCTGCTTCCATGGTGAGCTAGCCTCCGATGGCCCGCCGCACGTGCGACTGGGGAAGCCATGCTGTGCAGGCCTCGGACCACCTGACAGTCCCCGCTGCAGCCGCAAGTACAGTCAATAATGGGAATTCTCGCTCTTCTCTTTAACATAGCCCATCACATACCCTTCAAGGCCTAAAAGCTATCTCCTTCCCTTCCCCTTCCCCTCGCTCCCTCCTTCACCTACCTTCCCATCCAGTGTCTCTTTAAACTTCCCCTCTCACCCCCCACAAACGTCCATATAAAATGCAACTCCTGTACGCTCAGGAGAATAAAGATAACACTCACGAACCCCAGCGCAAGGCACACGGTCCCCAGGAGTCTCCAGCAAGGCACGAGTGCACAACACCAACTTCCATCATCCACCCGTTGCTGCTCCCTACTAGCCACGAACCACAATGTCTCACCCTCTGTCGCCTCCCATTGAAGGAAAGCAAACAACATTGGCTCCGCGTGGGCATTGAATGGTAGTAACAAAAACTCCTCGGCAATGTCAATAAAGCAAACAATATACACAGTATCTGTAACATTAAGAAAACCAAGGAAGACAGAAAAAATATGTTCAAAGTTGTTACCATTTTAATAATTTCTTCTCATATTGTCTAAACAAATGATATTTATACAAAACATTTAAAAAATGAAACACAATATGTAACACATCACTTTTAATCAATAGATATAAATAAAGGGTTAAAAAGTGGCAATATCTTTATTAACTCGACGTGCGTTTCGGCGTCTACAACGCCTTCTTCAGGAAAGCCACACAATTATAGATCCTGTTGCAAATTAGTTCCTAGTGATTAAAACCTGCAACTCCATAGTTGGTGGATGTTCTTGATTCTAATAAATGGCTGATAAAAATGCGGTGCACCGAATGTGCAACGATGTCTTATTAATATTAAAATCAACGATTTCACGAAAAGTCGGATGTCTCGTGTAGGTATATTTGAAAGCGACCTGGTCCCGCTAGATGTTAAAATCAGTAATATGGTATTCTGGAAAGCCTCTTGCGATGGAAGAGATTCAACGAAGAAACTGGAACAAGCGCTAGATATGCGATAGTGTTCCAAATATGTAGCTCTTTTCCGAAGGCATCATCGGCAGCCATCCTCAGCCTGGTCCTACCTGGAGCCTCCTTTTATCAGACAAGTCCTTTACTGTGCATGCCTATTGAGCTACATATTTGGAACACTATCGCATATCTAGCGCTTGTTCCAGTTTCTTCGTTGAATCTCTTCCATCGCAAGAGGCTTTCCAGAATACCATATTACTGATTTTAACATTTAGCGGGACCAGGTCGCTTTTCAAATATACCTACACGAGACATCCGACTTTTCGTGAAATCGTTGATTTTAATATTAATAAGACATCGTTGCACATTCGGTGCACCGCATTTTTATCAGCCATTTATTAGAATCAAGAACATCCACCAACTATGGAGTTGCAGGTTTTAATCACTAGGAACTAATTTGCAACAGGATCTATAATTGTGTGGCTTTCCTGAAGAAGGCGTTGTATACGTCGAAACGCACGTCGAGCTAATAAAGATATTGCCACTTTTTAACCCTTTATTTATATCTATTGATTAAAAGTGATGTGTTACATATTGTGTTTCATTTTTTAAATGTTTTGTATAAATATCATTTGTTTAGACAATATGAGAAGAAATTATTAAAATGGTAACAACTTTGAACATATTTTTCTGTCTTCCTTGGTTTTCTTAATGTTACAGATACTGTGTATATTGTTTGCTTTATTGACATTGCCTAGGAGTTTGTGTTACTACCATTTAAGTCCCTGTCCTAGGAATTGAACTATCCATTGTTCAGGGGGTCCTTGTTTTTTCTCATCCGCGTGGGCATTGGACAGACCAGCAGTCAATCGTGTTGTTCACTCATGTGTTTCTTCTATGTCTATTGTTCCTCCCTCATTGGTTGGGGAGGTTGCTGTATGCACTCTCCATACTCAGCACCCCCTGTGGGCTATCAGAACTATCTAGGAAGCCCAATCATTAAATAATGTATATTTTTCGGGTGAGTGCGTCAGCAAACTCCGCTCACTGGCGGTTGCAAAGTTTTTGCCGAACTCTGAGCTCCAAGTGGAGTGCGGAGTGGTGAAACTCAGCGAGCTCCACTGGCGGAGCAGAGACTGCCGCCCAGCCCTAGTTTCCATGTCGTGTGTGATGACCACCCAAGTGTGGTTATCGTGTTGTGGGAGGCAACACATAGCAAAGTGTTGGATGATGAAGTGTGAGAGACAGACTCGCAGTTTCATGGTTTTCAGTCTGCTGGTAGCTTTGTACAGCTCTGATGTCCCTTTATGGTATTTTATATGATATAGTCTGTTTAACTGGTTATTGCACTAGGTTGCCCAGCCTGAGATTTTGTGTATAGTTGTGGTCCTGAGCTGGCATGGTTGGAGGGAGAGAGAAGTGGAGAGACTTGGTGGTATGCACATTTTTATTATCATCCCATATCTGAGTGTCTTTGTGAGATGTAATGAAGTGGTCAGATTGTATAGATATTTGAGGGCTGCAGTGGTGGACATATATTAAAGTCACCCGAATTGGCCAGCAATTTGTCACAGATCTCTTCAGGTATTCCATGCTTGTTCATTTGATGATGGCTGTGTTTTTTAGCTGTACAGTGCTGGTGATGGGCAATGTCATAGCAGATATGTCTTCTGTAAAATTAAGAGGTATAAGTTAGAATTTGTTGCTGACCGCTTTGTATTATAGTTTTAGTAATATTGTGTGTCATAACTGTTATATATGGAAGTACATAACTATATAATGCCATGGTGAACCATAGGTCGGCCTTTCTTAGCTTGCCTGCATATCGAAAGCAGCTTGCAGGTTGAGCTGTTTACAATTTGTGGGTTGTAATCTGAGGATTGCGCTTGTGAGTGCAACTGTTTTCTGGGCTCTGTTGCTGGGATGTTGGTGGTGCAGTTATCTAGGAAATAGCCATCTTTCCAACGGTCATCAGAAGTGTGTATGCTCCTGAGTGCTTCTGTAGCTGGCTGGTAGTGCATTACAGAGCTTGGCAGCTTGTACTGAGAAAGCAGTGCCTCCTACGGATGTTTTATAGCATGGTGGTATAATGATAAGTGGTGCTAGTCTGGAAGGCAGGGTTCTCTTTGGTTAGTATTGCTTGAATTTAACTTGTAGGTATAGTAGTCCTTTTCTTTGGGAGGCTCTGTGGACAATGCAGAGTGCCTTGAACTGTGCCCATCTAGCTATAGGTACCCAGTGGTGTGACTTCAGGACTGGAGTCATGCCTTCCCTTGAGTGAAGGCGGAGAAGAAACCTTGCAGCAGCATTTTGAATGAGTTGTATTTTGCGTATGATGAATGAGGGTGTGCCAAGGTATAGGCTATTGGCATAGTCAAGCTAGGAGATTAAAAGCATGAGGATGGATTGCCGTTTATGTAGGTGGGCAAGATATATGAAAAATGCAACGTGGTGTTTTCATTGTGTGCAGTATCAAGGAAAGGTCTGAATCCTTGATTACTCTTAGGTTTCTAATTCTCTTGATGTTGTCGGAGAGGCTTAATGTTCCTATAAACATAAATCCAGAAGTAACAAGGCAGCTAATCCATTTTTGTCCACTGTGAATTTTAGATCATCCCAGTCGGCAAATCTGTGCCTCTGCCTGGTCTGAAACCAGACTGTTGGTCTGACAGTAAGCCATAATGTTTGGTGAAGTTAGAGAGTTGAGTAAACACTTATCTCCCAAAAATATTTCCTAAGAATGGCCCGTTTGACATGGGCCTGAAGTTTGCTGGGTCAGATGGGTCAAGATTTTTCTTTTTGAGGATCGGTCTAATGTAGGAGGTTTTCAGCTCAGGTGGGAATGAACCTAGTTCCAGGGACTTGTTGAGTAGGCATCTGGCTACCTCCCCTGCCCAGGTTGGGCACAGGATATCTTTAAAGATTTTTGGCAGCAGCTGCAATGATAATTCTGACGGAATCTAGACACATTACCATCAGGAGTTATCTTACCACAATGGGAACTTGTGACCTGAAGTTTTCACACATCTCTGAAGCTGGCAAATTAATCCTGTGAGCTGTTTCGCTCATATTGCAACCTCTTACCCGCCGGTCCCTAACAGATCGTTGCGATAGGCACATGGAACTCTGTGCTTGTCGTGCTTACAATGATGAATGCAACCTGCAAGTTGCAAAAAGATCTTTTTTGCATTGCATTGATATGACATGCTTTCTGAGATTAGAGCCTGTAAACTGTGGGTGGAATGCACATTGTAGCAGCCGGCACATTGACTATCCAGATTGTCTAACCTGTACTGGGGTCACTGAATTGAAAACGACAAACAGATCTTAGTGGTAGACTATAAGCCCCATGAGATAGCCCATTGGGCTCTTACCCAGTAACCTGCAGGCTGCACAGATCTTTGCAGAATGTGTTAAGTTCAATGAGATATTGCCAGCCTCTTTTATGATCTTAGTTCTGCCATGTCAGTGCTTGGCACATATTGGTGCCAGTGGCGTAACAAAGGCCCCCACAATCCCTGCAGTGCGGGGGAGCTTCAGAACTGTCCCTTGGCCGAGAGCTCCTGAGTGAGTCCGGAGGGGGGCCTCTCTGTGTACTTTGCAGGGGGGGGGGCCCTCAAGTTTCATTACACCACTGATTGGTGCAGAGTTACACCGTGAGCATTCATCAGATGTCTGGGTGTTGGACTGTTTGTGCGCATCAGGCCCTGTTTGCTACTGAATACTGGAATATAGATACATATTGAAGGCCCGATAAAAGTATGCTGCATAGACTCTCAGTGATGGGATGGTTGTCTGTGTTGCACATAAGAGTGCATATGCACTATGGTAATTCTGAAAATGTGTCAGTATTCATGTTGGTGCATGGTGGAAGTCAGAGAACAGCATTGTGAGATCTATGTGGATGTCTGGGTGGTAGGAGGATGGCGTATGCTGCTGATCAGTTTAGAAGTGCATCGTGAGTGCAGGTCAATATAGAAAACCCTGGGGCATATTTACAAGCCCCTTGCGCCACCCGTACGTCACTTTTCCCATGTTAAAAATTACGCAAAAGTGGCGCAAGGGGCTTGTAAATAAGCCCCCCTATCTGTAATTTGCCTTCAAATGTGTACTCTCTTTTGCGTTTGGCAGTTGTTTTTCAATTTGTTGATAAATGATAGGCATTCTCATTCCTGTCTTCACTTGACTTGTGGCTCACATTTTGAGGTATCCATGCTATCAACTGATGTTTCAGGAGCTGCCACTGATTGCTGCCTTGCCAAATTTGCGCCTACATCGTTTTTGGAGACTCCAATGAGTCACCTAGCACTTCACGGCCTTGGTGATGTGTTTATGAGAAATTAGCAATGAGGAACAGCAGTCGGTATACCAAGGCCCAAACATCACCCCCAATTCATTGCTGCCCCACCAGTGGAACAGTGGCAGCTCACCACCTGGCATACAGACCTGCTCTGCTGTCACAGCGTCCCAATGGTCCACAGTCATGGTGGAAGGTGTGCTCATTAGGAATCACCAGTAAGAGGTCATATAAGCCACAAATGGCCTGCACCTGTAGCAACTGTCCCTGCACGCATCTGTGTGAAGCAATGTGCACCTGCAAGAAGCAGACTTTGAATGGAATTATTAACACAGCGAAGCTACATGATGAGTTTAACAGAAGTTTGTCATGCGGTAGGAGTCATCTCAGGAAACACATCTGTAGACGTGGCATTCCTTAACCAGGTATTCCAGAAAGCAGCAAAGGCTACCTATGAAGAAATGTTTGCTGGGTAAGACCCACCCAAGAGGTTCTGCTCATCAGACATGCCCAGAAATCAGGGGAAGAACTATACATGTCTACAATCTAGTGAGGAATTTAGTTGAGGCTGTTCCAGGTTGCAGAGTTTTGCCTGGAGCAATGCACATCTTGAGAAAAGTGGACACCTTTGAATGGGAAATCATCATTACATGGACATGAGCAGCCCATTTTTCTTTGCTAAACTTACATTTCTATAAAGGATGCTACATCTAGTCCCAGAGCACACTCGAAAAATCATTGTCCGTACTATGGTAGCTTCTAGATTTGATTATGACAATAGTTTGTACTTGGGCCTTCCGGTTTATTTAATCCAACATCTCCAGATTATTCAAAATGCAGCGGTTCGACTAATTTTGAAATAACCTTTTCCACAATCAGTTACACCTTATTTGAGACAATTGCACTGGCTGCCTGTAAGCAAGCACATTCAGTTTAAGGTGCTAACCTTTGCCTACAGAGATATTGACCGGAAAGGGCCTCTCTACTTAAGAAATAGACTTTAAACCTATTTTAAAGTCAGAACCCTTAAATCTAACAATTTTAAACTGCTGCAAGTCCCCAAACGTTATAAAGTTAGTATAGGGCAGCTCTTTTGCTTATCTTACATCCAAACTCTGGAACTCTTCTGCTCAATTTACGTCTGGCTCCTTAATAATCCATCTTTAAAAAGAATTTTAAGACTTTCCTTTTTATCCAATTCTTGTTGCTTGGATTCTTTCCACTTTGAATTACCGGACAATCTGCTCGCTACTAGCAGCTGTGCATTTTACTAATTGGATTGGATTTGATGAGCAGTCTAGCTGATAATGCAAGTTGCATAAACAAGATGCAACAGGAAACAAAAGCTTCACAGCTTGCCTACAACCATACTGAGGAAGCGAGATGCTGGAGGACAGTGCAACATTCTACCAAGGAGAATCACCAGCGTCGGGGTGCCATTTGGAAGCAGTTTGTTTTGAAAGATGCAAAGCAGCATTTCCTTTGGTGCGGGTTCATTTATCTCTCCAGAGTGCCTGTGGCAAATATACTCTTTCTTTTTAAATCTGTTAATTAGGTTTTGCCACCAACAGACAAATATCAAAAACTGTGGCAGAGAACCCACATGTTTCTGCACCGCTCCCCTTTCCCCCACCAACACCATTATCAAGTGGGAGACTCCAAGTGCAGATCGCTCCAGACACCTTCACACAGTTCCTTACAGGAGTTGATGGCTGCCTCACTCCGGGTTTTTCTCCCACTTCCCAGCATTGGCCCCACACCAGTCCGGCCGGCATGACTCGCGGGTGGGAGGGTGGGGGCCCGCGGGGAGGGGGAGGGTTAATTAAATTTAAAAAAATTAAAAACTTACCTTCGCCTCCGGTCCCGCGTCGCGTCTCCTGCTTTCTCTGTGCTCACAGGAAGCAGAAGCAAACACCCTCTCTCTCCTCCCCTAAGCCAATCAGATCGCTGCAATGGCAGCGTTGATTGGCTAGGGCGCCGTCCGTACAGGCGTCTATGGGGAGGCCGTTTTTTCCATGCAGGCTGCATGCAGCCTACATGGAGAAAACGGGAGAGTGCTCATGACTGGTTTGGTCGGCCCTGGGGCTGACCAAACAGTCAGCGCCCATAACATTGGGCTAGCCACTCCTCTTCAACCCGCCCACCCGGACCCCCAACCAAACCCTTCTTCTGCTTTCTCGCAGTGCGAGAAGCAGAAACATAAAATGGTATTTATACCATTTTATGTTTCTGCTTCTCGCAGTGCGAGAAAGCAGTGGGGCGACGCTCCTCCGCCCACATGGAAGAGCCGCCCCTGCCCCACACTTTCTTAAATTTGTGGGGCAATCAAATGGTCCCTGTTTAGCTCAAATTGTTGCTGCAGCCCCACGAATTAAATCATCTCCCCTTCGTGCCAGATGTCCACCAGCTTTGAGAGGCCAATGAGATCTTACTTCCCATGCCCCTCTACTGCCTCTCTCCAAGGGGCATCTTCAAAATCACCGTTGCCCTCCAGCCCAGCAGATTTGTCTCCCTTCACCAGATCTTAACCACTGCGGGAGTCGGGGCTGGCATGTGCTTTATCCCACCTATCCCAAAGAGGTGGCCCAGGTAGCCTCTCTGTTCCATTGCTTTCCTGTCCCCTAGTAGGGAGGTTTCCTGCTGCATCGCAAAAGCCCAATCATTCACTGCCAGCAGTTGGGTCGCCCAGTAGCATAGACAGAGATTGGGGATGGCTTCCCTTCCCCGTCGTATGGATTTCTGGTCATGAAATTTAAGGCTAATCTGGACACCCAGCACCCGAGAGAAGTTGTCTTGTCGCTCCTCCACGTCGCGAAAGAAGTGATCTGTTACCTTAATCAGGGTATTTTGGAGTATATAGAGGACAGGGAAAGCATTTACCAGTGTTCCACATCCCTCCTACATGCCTCAGGTTTCTCTGGTAATGGAATGTTTGGCCATTCTGAGCACCCCCGTCCCAGAGCCGTAGTCTTGCTGCCCCCTCCACATCATCAAAGATGTTATCTGACACCTCAAATGGGGTATTCTGGAGTATGTAGAGGAAATTGGGCAAGCAAATAGTTTTGTACAGTGCGGTCCTGCCCAGCATGGAAAAGGGCAGCTTTTTCAAGTGCTCCACATCTCTCCTACATGCTTCCAGTATCTCATGTTTTTCTGGAAGAAGAGGTCACAGTACACAGTTACATATATGCCCAAGTATTTAAAGCATCTCTTCTCCCATTGTAGAGAGTGGCACAAGTCCCCTTGCAATGCCCAGTTGGTCAACGAGAAGATGATGGATTTACTCTAATTAATGGGAATACCAGCATATCTGCCAAACACCTCTAGAATCTACAGAAGTCTCAGGACCGGTCTCCTTGGGCCAGCAGGTATAGGAGGACATCATAGGCATAGAGTGAGACCATGTCCTCCCAGCCCGGGTCACATTTCAGGCCACAAATCAACACATCTCCCCTTATTCACATCGCCAATGGCTCAATCACTACTGGAAACAGCAGGAGGGATAGGGGACATCCCTGCCTCGTGCTCCTTCCCAGTCTTAATTCATTTGAGAGTCCCTCATTGTCCCTGACACGAGCCTAGGGCTCACGGTATAGTAGTTTGACCCATCCCAGAAAGGCCAGGCCAAAGCCCATCTTCTGCAGGATCACCAATATGTACAGCCACACCACTGAGTCAAACACTTTCTTAGCATCTTGCAATTGGTCTCTCTGGGACAGACAGCGGAGCAGGCATCTTAGATTGTGTCTTGCCAACCTGTAGGGCATAAAAGCTGATTGGTCCAAAGAAACCACCTTAGCCACTACCCAAATCAGTCAATTTGCCAGTACCTCTGCCAGCACTTTGATCTCCACATTGAGAAGTGGAATTGGCCTGTAAGAGGCACACTCATCAAGTGGCTTTCCTTCTTTGTTGATTAGATCAACATTAGCTTGGCGCAGGTCTTTGGGCAGGATGCCCCACTTTTAATACATGGTTCATAGGGGGCCCACAATACAGGATTTTACGCATTTGAAGAACTCCGAGGGGAAACCAATCGGGCACAGGGACTTCCTACTCTATCTGGGCCAGGGCCTTTGAGATTTCCATCTCCAATAAGCCTTTATCCAGGGGTTGTCTGGCGTCGTCTCCAAGCCTCGTCCCTGGGATATCCCTTACAAAACTGTAAACTTTGTCCCTTGTCTCCCCAAGCATGTTTGATATACCTGACCCAGATGTTCCACGAATGTCTGTGCAATGTCATCTGTGTTTCTGCCATGTCCCCTCCATCTCTTAACACCTTAAAGATCCACTGTTGGTCCTCCTTCATCTGGGCCAGCCATGCCTGCATTTTCCCAGCCTTGTTACCTGCCTCATAGAGCCTGCTCTGTATGTTCCTGTAGTGTATCCTAGCTTCACTTTGGACTAGGGATCTATAGTCATCCCATAGTGCTTCTACCCTTGGTGCCAAGTCCTCTATGGGATGTGCCACGGTAAATATTTATTTATTTAGAAAGTTTGGTATAGCGCGAACATGACTATAGAGGGTATCAGAGCGCTTTACAGAGGGATGCAACACATATGGGAAGGGGGCAATCATGGCAGAATCATAGCAATAGACAAAAATAGCAATAGTTACGTGACGACATGATAGACAAAAATAGCAATAGTTACGTGACGACAGGATAGGCAAAAATAGCAATATTTACATAATGACGTAATAGTGGGCAAAAGAATTAGTCAGTAGGATAAGGCGAGAAAGTCATCCGCATGATAGTATATGAGGTGACTCAGTACCCCTATTAGACTTTAGGGCAGGTAGGTATTCATCAGTAGCACTTTCATTTCCTTTTTGAAGGACACTGTTGATGGAATCAGTCTCATTTCCGTTGGAAGGGCGTTCCAGATTCTTGGGGCGATTCCTGAGAAGGAACGGTTATAGGTTTTTGTTTTTTTGAATTTCTTTTGTTTAAGTAGGAGGGTGCTAGAGCTCCTGGAGGTACGGGCACCACCCGACAGCTCAAGTTTTTTTGCGAGGTAGAGAGGTGTGTTGAAGTGAAGGGCCCTGTGGGTCATGCAGGCAAGTTTAAGGTGTATCCTTGCTTCGAAAGGTAGCCAGTTGAGTGTTTTCAGGTCCGGGGAGATGTGATTGTACTTCTTGGAGCCTGTGACGAGCCTGGCGGCCGCATTCAATGAGGCTCTGAGGGGGGCCAGTCTGTACTTAGGCAGACCGCAGAGTGTTGCACTGCCATATTCCAATCGTGAGATGACTAATGCTTGTACTGCGGACTTGAGGTCATCGGGGGGAAGGAAAGGTTTTAGTTTCCTTAGGATGCTCAGTTTGAAGTTCGCTCCTTTGGTAGAAGCACTAATGTGGTCCTGCATGCTCAAGTTCCTATCCAGCACTATACCCAAGGATTTCGTAGAGTCTATGATATGTGGTGTGCAGTTGAGAGCAGACAGATTTTTCATGTATTCCTCAATGATGGGTGCTTGCTTGGGCGGGGAAATAAGGAGAAATTCTGTTTTGAGGGCGTTTAGTTTGAGATGGTTGAAGGTAAGCCAGTTGAGGGTTTTGTGCAAGGTTCCGTTGAGTGACTTGATGTCGTCAGGCGAGGAGATTTTCATGTACAGCTGGGTGTCGTCTGCATACATGTGGTATTGGATGTTAGATGCTTTGAGGATTTCGGTGAGGGGTTCAATGAATAGGTTAAAAAGAGTGGGTGATAGCAAGGAGCCTTGGGGCACCCCTAGGGTGCAGGGACTGGGATGAGAAAGGGATTGGTTGGATTTAATTCTCTGTGTTCTATTGTGGAGAAAGGAGGCGAACCATTTTAGTACTGCGCCAGACAGCCCCATTCCATGTTCCAGAAGGCTCAGGAGGTTGTCATGTTTGACCGTATCGAAGGCTGATGAGAGGTTGAGTAGGATTAATAGGCAGGATTCGTTTCGGTCAAGTAGGGTAAGCACGTCATCAACTATGTGAGTGATGGCTATTTCGGTGCTGTGGCCTTGACGGAAGCCCGATTGAAATTGATCCAGTAGCTGGAATTCCTCAATGTGGTTACATAGTTGTACCTTTACACATTTTTCAATGAGCTTTGCCAGAGTAGGGGTGTTAGTGATTGGTCGGAAGTTATTTAGATCCTCAGGGTCCGCCGTAGGTTTCTTGAGGATGGGGAGAACTAGCCCGGACTTTAGGCAGTCAGGGACCTCACCTTGAAGTAGGGAAGCATTAACGATCTTGGTCCAGAGCGGAACTAGAGGCCTTATCATTTCTTTAAAGAAATATGAGGGAAGGGGATTGTTGAAGTGATTCGAGGGTTTCAGGGTAGAGAGAATGTTGAGAATGGAAGTGTCATTGAAGGTTGAGAATTGATTCCAATGCGCATTGTTTTTAGGGGAGTGGTAGGTAGGAAGAGGGGACTGGGGAGTTAGGTGCGAGTCTGGTGAGGAAGATAATTCGAGCAAGGCAGACCTTAGATCAGATTCAATTTTGTTGGATTTTTCGATGAAGAAGGCAGCAAAGTCCTCGCAATTAGGTTGGGGACTGGTGGTGGTTGTCGATTGAATGGGTGTGTTGTTGGATTGCCGTTTGATCAGTTCAAACAGCATTTTGGGGCGGTTTCTAGCTTTGTCTAGTTGGCTTCTGAAGAAGGTCGCTTTTGCAGTTCTGATGTGTTTGTTGTAAAGACTCCTTCTAGCTCTCAGAAGTTTGAGGAGTTCAGCAGATGTAGAGGATCTCCAAGCTCGTTCCGCTAGTCTTACGTTGCGCCTGTCTGAGTTTAGACAGTCATTGAACCAAGGATTGGAGTCTTTGTTGGGTTTTCTTTTTAGTTGAAGGGTGGCGATTGCATCCAAAACATTTAGCATGGAGTTCTTGTAATGATCGGTGAGTTCATGGACATCTGCCATGAGCATGGGTGGAGACAGGGACAGATTGCTGTGTGAAATGAGGTTGCCCATGTTAGCATTTTGCATCGATCTTTTCCAGTGTTTCAGTTTCTTGGGTTGAAGTCTTTGGGTGTTCCATCATTCAAGTATGAGGAAGGTGATAAAGTGGTGATCTGACCAGTCACAGGGGGCTATCGATTCAATCCGAATGGTGTCGGGGTTGGAGATGATTAGATCGAGGGTCGCGCCCAAGTTGTGTGTTGGGCTGTCGCAGAATTGAGTTAAGTTGAGGTCAAGTAGGAATTTTTTAAGACTGTTCACAGCTAGGTCATTCGGGTCATTCCAATGTAGATTGAAGTCTCCCAGGAAGATTTGGGGGCAATGCAGACCTAGATTGGATGAGATGGTTTCCATGGTTTGTTCAATCAGAAGGAGGTTATCTCCTGGTGGATGGTAGAAGATGTGTAGGTTACAAAGGGGTCTTTGTTTGCTGAGTATACTCTTGGGTGATGTAAACGATAGAATTTGGAAGTGTGGCGTCTTACATCTGAGTGCAATTTAATTCCGCTAGAACAGCGATATGAACTGAATTGTTGCAAATTACATTTTGGAATTGTGTCTGAAAGGGAAAGGGCAGCACAGGAAGCACTTCTCTCCTATCTTGCTTATTACATACTCATTTTTCCAATTCCCAGGTGTGTAAACCTAGTAACGGATCTATGATATAATATTGATAGCAACTATGTTGGGTCACAAAAATATCCAAAAATAAATATCCTTCCAAAAATATCACCTTGCTATGCTTAACTCATAAAAATACAAATATCGATAGCCAAAATATTGCACTTAAAACATTTATTTTCACATATATCGATAACAAAAATATCCGAAACAAAGATATTGTGACTTTTAAATAAACAGATAAAGTGTCACAAATATAGTAACAAAATATAAATACATTTAATTGTAGAACATAAAAATAACAACATTTTACATTAAACAAAATTAACAATAAACTTTAAAAAATATATAAATGTTCTAACAACATTATAACAATTTTCTATTACGAAAATAAACTTAATTTACCACAAAAAAACAATAAACACTTCAATACATCAAAATAGTAATACACAGATATGTTTACAACAAGTTTTAACATTTTAACATTAAACAAAAATACTTAAAAATGTATGCATACATAATATTTTCAATAGAAAATAAAAAAATAGAAATATATATTCAACATGATAAGATAATCACTAATTAGTGTTCACCATAAAAGGCCATAACTGACAAAAAATCAAACTAAACAAACATGAACCAATTAAGACAAACGCTAAAGTAATGTAACCTATAAAATTATATGATCAAATAAACTAACAATATAAAAGATCACAAAATATGACTAATTACTACACCAAAAAGTGCAAAAGCTGCAAGAAGACGATACTCTGCAGGAGTTTCCAAAAATAAACAGAAAAAAGAAGTGGAAAAATATGTACAACTACCTTCTACAGTAGGTAAAATAATTATAAGTAAATTAAAAAAATTACTGAATGCCAACTCACCCTAAAATGGTAAAAATTAAATTAAATTCACTCAGCTCCCACTAACTACCATCAAACAAACATTTAAATATAACTTAAGAATTTGTTATCCACAACAGAAAAGGAGTCACCTGGCCCATGTTACAACATCCCATACGGAAAACCTGAAAATAAAGACTGCAATTATCAGCAAGAACACATATGTAAGTGTAAAATTGGAAACGAGTACCATGAGTTTGTATGTCAATAATAAATGTACTATAATTTTTTTAAGATTTAATTCTATTTTCAAACATAATGACAGAAAGAGCAAGATGCATCACATCACAAAAAGGGGAACAATTACTCTCTCACATGGGCTACACTTACAGCCATGAAGGTATAAGCACGGAAACTATCAATTGTAAATGTACTAAATATTACTCTAATGCTTGATATGGGAGGGTCACTACAAAAGATGATGTTGTTATTAATGTAAAGGAACACAACTACCGCCCAAAAGCCACCAAAATTGAAGTAGGTGTGTACTAGAAGATTTAAGAGAGGCAAGCACTAGCTCCCAGGAGCCCACAACTGAAATATTAAAAGATATAGGGGCAGATGTATCAAGGATTGCATTTGCGATTCCTTAATAGCGAATTTTAGCGAATTGCTATTAAGGAATCGCAAAATGCTATGTATGTAGGAATCGCAATAATAATTGCGATTCCTTAATATTCCTTAATTGCGAATTGCAAATTGCGATTCGCAATTAAGGAATACCTTCCCATTCATTCCTATGGGCGTAGAGGCCCATAGGAATGAATGGGAAGACATTCTCAATTTGCGAATCGCAATTAGAGAATCGCAAATTGAGAATGCAATTTCAAGGGTGCCAGGGTGTCCTTTTGACACCCTGTTGCACCCCTGAAATATGTATGTGTGCACATGTGGCGCACATACATGCCCTAAGGGCATGTATGTGCAGCACATGGCACTTTGAAAAATGCTAAAAAGTGAATTTTTCAAAGAAAACGCATATTACCATCGACTTGAAGTTGGTGGTAATTTGCGATTCCTTAAGGCCAAATTGCACTTTTTTGGTGCTTCTTACATTCAGGGCCGTTTCTAGGTGTTTTGCCGCCCTAGGCGAGAATTGAAAAATGCCGCCCCCTCCCTTTTACTAGTACCATCACTCTCTCCCCCTGTCATCCAGGATAGAAGATTTACTGCGGCTGAACTAGAAGGATGCTCGCCTCTTGCCAGTGCTGGCATTGAATATTTGTTGCGTTGTATGCCGAGAAGAGCCTGGCCATTTCGATTCATGCAGGGGTTAACATATGTATGCAAAGTATGTAAAAACGATTCTGTTGAGACCGCGGTCCCATATCAGTCATTAGATAAAATACCAAACTATAAAGTAAAAAACTATCACAAGTGAATAAAAAAAAAAGAACTCAAAAAGGGTAAAATCGTGAAATCTTGCTGCTCTTTAAAAAGAAAATGCAATGAAAAATGTCACGTTGCCGCACAAGCTTGCAAATTGACATTGGTCGATGTGGAGGGTATTTGGTGTCTTTTAAGGATGGTGAATTATGTAATTCAGTTTTGAAACACCAACCCATATGAGATGTCATTTTGAAAGCGAGCTATCTCGAGAACTCGGAGGAGATTGTTTTGGGGGCGCAAGGTCTGGAGGCTGGCTTGTTGCGTCATTGCTCATCATTTGCCTGCTGCCCTTGTAAGAGCCGAAGGTTCTTGGTTGTTTTAAAAGTTGCCTCCCTGTTCAGTAAAATTGTTATTCTCCCATTTTTCTTCACTTTTGCACTGAGAGGGCAATTAGGAAAACAAAGGATTTGTATTAGCTGGCTGGCAGCTTTGCATATTAATGGAATGACACTTTTGACTACAAGTCTACAACTGGCGCGCCTTCTAATTAATGAAGCCTGCTCCTTTCTGCGTGTAGTGGCTGATTTCGGCGATTAGACCCCTGTGGATTGAAGAAAATGCTTCCCGAGAAGGAAGGGAGAGAAACATTCCGTGTGATTCATATCCCAGCAGCTCTCCCCGCCGCTGAGCCGGCCATTGCCGGGCACAAAAAGAAAGAATAAAACATGCACTGATCTTACCTTATCCTTAATACACCTGCTGGGCACCTAGGGACTCCCACGCGGAACAGAAGCAGGCTGCAGGGTAGGCCAACCAGTACTTGCCTGCCCTTGACGTTTGTGACTCCGCCTCTCAGACGACAGCACTCCGGGTCTACTGTCTACTGCACGCCCGCGCCAAGAGAGGCAATTAGGCAAATGCAGGGATCCGATTCAAAAGTGAAAAAAAAACGATGACAGGCCTGCCCCTCGTGAGATCATTGGTCAATTCTCTCTGGGGGCAGGCCAGAAACAGGGCTGTCATAGTAGCGCGTTTACGCAATCGCGCTACGAAAGATTGACGGTCCTGATTGTTGTTACAGACATCGGACTGTGGGTGGGCTGGGCGCCGCGCGGAAACCACGAATTTTGCGCACACAAGGGCAAATGTTGCCGCTCTAGCCCTTTTGCCGCCCTAGGCGGCCGCCTAGTCCTGCCTAATGGTAGAAACGGCCCTGCTTACATTGCATTTAAGGAATCGCAATTTGCGATTCCTTAAATGCAATCGCAAAATAGGGAATCGCAAATTTTGCGATTCCTTATTTTGCGAGGCAGTTTTGCCTTAATACATACCACTAAGCAAAATTGCGTTCGCAAATGCCAAAATTCTGCGAATTTCGGCATTTGCGAACGCAATTTTGCTTGATACATCTGGCCCATACTCCCTAAAGCCCCCGAACACATCACAGGTCAGCAACCAGCTACACCCACCTTAAAACGCTTGATAGCACAAACTAAAAAAGCCACTAGTGATATCCCTCCTGCCCCTACCAGGATATCCAAATTCTTGAACACTTAACCACCACATATAATGAGGAACCCGTCCTCTTACATGATAATATTAACAATGATAAACGTATAATAATATTTTTAACAGCAGATAACTTATTACAACTAAGCTAATGTAAAACATTGATGATAGATGGGACATTCAAAATGTGGCCCAACCATTTGATCAGATATACACCATACACGGCGAATATCAATACACTTATATACCATTCATATATGCCCTACTACCTAATAAACAAAGTAGCACTTACACAAACTACTAAACCCCATTGAAAGTAAAGCAAACAACTACTCCCCACATAAAATAATAATAGATTTTGAACAATGCATGATTCAAACTATCTTAAAACTTTACCTATACACAGCCAGACAAAGCTGTTACTGCCATTTTAACCAAAGCATTTGAAGACACCTTCAACAATCTGCACTAAGGTCCTCATTACGATGGCGGGCAGACCACCACTGGCAGGCCGTCGTTGGCGGTCTTTTCGCCATCCAGGGCATTGGTCCGACCGCCACATTACAAAGCAGCTGTTCGGACTGCAGAGGCTGAGGGTAGGACCAGTGCCTCCGACAGGGTCAAAGATCCCGTTGGGAAGGCGGTTGGATTCCTAACCCTACAATGGAGGGGATGCCTGCTCAGGTACCGCCCTAGGGATTAGGATATCCCTTTTCGACTGCCTGTTCATGGGGGACCCACCGCCATGAAAAGGCAGACAGAAAGGGACTTTAGGGGCTCCAAGCAGGGCCACTGTCCCCATAGGTCACTGTTAAGTTGCCCTAGGGGCACATGTAGTGCCCCCCCCACACATCCATGCCCTGTGTGCCAGGCACCACATGGTGCCTGGCACATGGTGCATGGATGTGCACAAAGTGCCTTTTTCCACTGAGGCTTGTGCAGAAAAGAGCACTTTACGACTGCCTGAACAGCGGTCCTTTCATAATAGGGCCGGTGGGATCGCCAACTCATTTTTTGCCGATACGATAAAAAAAACTTTATTGGGGCTTATTTACAAGTCCGTGTGCACCGCCTGAATGTCACTTTAAGTGACGGTCCAGCAGTGCACACTGCAGTAGCTTTACGTGGCTTTGTAGATATGGACTGAGGCAATGCAGCGCAAGTCACTGCGTTGCCTCACCCTACGATAGGGATGCGTGCCATGGGCGTTACAGTGGCTGTTCCCACATAACACCCATGGCATTTGACACATTCCCAGATTTATGAGATTTCATAAACTTGGGAATGCGTCAAAAGCCTACGCTTCCCCAGGAGAGACGTAAGTGAGGGGCAACAAGGAGAAATACCTTTGTTTCTCCTCGTTTTTCCTTTTTCTATTTGTGCTGCATTCTGCAGCACACATACAGAGAGGGAAATGCCTCTCATGATTGTTTTTGTGTAGGATGGTGTCCCTTCATGCACAAAAACTATCAACTCTGCAACACAGGCACCCTTGCACCATGGTGCAAGGTTGCTTGCATTGGCGCATGGCAGCCCATTGTGCCCATTGTCCACTAGCACAGGCGAAAAGGATGCACCATATGTCACAGATACAGCGCATATCTGCTCTTTTCTTTTGGTACAGGACAGCGCAGCAAGATTCCTTGTGGCGCTGCCCTGCGCCAAAACCTCGTAAATGAGGCTCTAAGTCCATTAATGGACTATTTTAAAGACACTTTGGTTAGCAGACTGCACCGTCCTGGACACAGATGCTAACCCAAATTCCAAATAACATGGTGGAATGTCTACGACAGCACCATGGCTCAAGAAGCCAAAACCAACAATACAGTAGAAGGATGGCACAATGACTTGCTAGACAGAACCCAACCTACACTCTACCAATCCGTTGAAGCCCTACAAAAGAAAAGCCTCCCAATAACTACGAATGGAACAATCAGTAACCCAAATTAAACCTAACATTAGCAAACAAACCTATAGAATGTACAACACGCTACAATGTAAAGTAAAAATCTTTATTAACAACAAAGTAGTACACTATTTAGAATCAATAGACAAACCCCATTATAAAAAACTAAATTTCCTAAACAGTACCTAATAAACCAAACTTAAAATCCAAACTAGCAAAAATAAAATAATTTTTAACTAAAAAATACAATTAATGAACAAATAATTTTTATACATCAGTCAAAAAAAATACAACTGAAATTGCAAATAAGACTGATGGTTATAATTAATATGTGTGTAATAGTTAAAAAACCAAAAAGTCACCAACCACAAAGCTCAAAATTATAAGTAAAATCAAATGGAAACAATTAAATACAATGTAATATAACAGGTACCAATCACGTTAAATAAACATTCATAATAAAATATAACTTTTCCCCACATGAAAAAAATGTAATGATTCCTATTCCCACTCCAATCTATACCACTTTGAGAAAGGTGTTGGACATTAAAGGGGTCAAATATAGTATTCCCAATCCTATATAAACCATTTTGCAGGAAGGTGTTGGACACTAAAGGAGTTACATTTACTGTTCCCACTCTAGTCTAAACGATTTTGGGGAAGTTGTTGGACACTAAAGGGGTTACATTTACTATTCTCACTCCAATCTAAACCATTTTGGGGAAGGTCTTGGACACTAAAGGGACTACATTTACTATTATCATTCCTATCTAAACCCTTTTGGGGAAGATGTTGGAGACTAAGGGCCTCATTAGGATGTCGGGCGGACGGTCATTGACAGGTCGTCGGTGGGGGACCACCGGATTAAGATACCAGTGGTGGGAGCACAGCGGGTGGGGGAAAGACCCCTGCTTTCAACAGACTCAAGGAGCCCAGTTCTCATGGTTCCTCTGTAATAATCAGTGCTGGAGTCTCTGGAGGGCTTGTGAGCTGGCGCACCGGGCATTGTTGTACTACTTCGTCCACCATGGCCTCGAGTCCAGGGAACCACACTTTCTCCAGCTTGCGGGATCTCATCCTCACAGTGCCTTGGTGCCCACCGTGGGCTAGCAGTGCCACTTGGTGTTGGAGCTCAGCTGGGATCACCAGCCGATGTCCCCGTAGTAAGATACCATCCTGAGTGGTATTATATTAATTGATTACTCTCCACATTCTGACTAGCCTCTCTTTGTACTAGCCAGCCCAGTCATTGGCACCTCGCAGGAAGTTCTGCCAAGAGTCTTTCTGCATAGCGGCTCTCACCTTCAACATTACAGCATAACCTTGTCATAGCTTCTTCGATGTCGCTGTGACGAAGTGCTCTGGGGCAGGCAGTTTGTGAGACCATTTGGACATAATCCTCCATGGCATCAGTGCTGTCAGTACCACAGCTGTCCAGTGGCATGGGGTGATGGGAGAGTGAGTCTGCCGGGTTCTTGGACCTGGGCCTGTACACCACATCCATCCTGTAGTGTAGATGACCCACCTCTTGATTTGGGGTGTGATGGACTGATCGATGTGCAGCTTGACTGGAGTGGCCTTTAGGCATTCTAGGCCCTTGAATAACCCAGGGAATTGATCCAGCAGATCATCGATCTGGTGTGCATTAACATTTCGGGCAAACAGCACAAGACCCAAATCTTCAGTGGTGTGGGTCCCCACCAGCATGTCAGCCTCCGGATCTACTATGTGGAACATCGTCATGACCTCCTGGTCACTGGATTTCACTTGTACAGTCATGCGTCCTTGTAAAGTCAGTGGTGAGTGGCTTCCATATGTGAAGATCTCTGTGTGTGACGGAGTGAGCTTTGGCCTGGGTTGCAGGTGGTTGTACTGCTGGATCCTCATAACATTCACCAACACTGCTGTGTCAATGAGGGCTTCTACCTCAGATCCAGCACCATGGAGTACACATGTTGGTTGTGGCCTCCGGTGATATTTCAGCTCGCTTGTGAACAAGATGAGGAAGGCCTCCCCCTCTTTGTGATGAATCTTCTAGGAGTCGACTTTGTGGTTTTGGGGACCGGGTGGTACCTGGCAGTGTTGGATCATTCAAAGACAGCGGCCACACTGCTCTGGATGGTGGTCCTCCTTTTCTGGAACCTCTTCTCTGGGCTCCCCCTTGACAGACGGACGCAAAGTGGTTACTTCTTCCACAGTTGGAGCAGGTGCGACCTTGCGTGGGGCAGTCGTTTAGTGGGGGTTCTTCCTGGCCACAGTGCCCACAGCGAGGCTTTGTGGGTGGGGGACCACATGTTTTGAAGTTATCGCTTTTACAATTAGTGCAGATAGCATCAGCTCGCTCTGTCTTAATGGTGGGGGTCTTCTCTGGCGCTTGGTTGATGGTCATGTCCATCTCAATGGCTCGTGCAGCAGAAAGAGCATGGGGATGTGCTATAATTAGGATGTCATCTAAGCTGATATTGGGCTGCCTTAGGATGAGGCCTTTCAGAGTCTTATTGAAACACCCTTGGATTACTTGGGCCCTTATTTCTTTTAGTTGGTCATCTGCTGTGCAGGTACTGGCCAGCTCACACAGTCTCGCATAGAATGCATCAATTGACTCCCCTTCGTGTTGGCGGGTCTGACAGAGTTTAAACAGGGCCGTTTCTAGGTGTTTTGCCGCCCTAGGTGAGAATTGAAAAATGCCGCCCCCTCCCTTTTACTAGTACCATCACTCTCTCCCCCTGTCATCCAGGCTAGAAGATTTACTGCGGCTGAACTAGAAGGATGCTCGCCTCTTGCCAGTGCTGGCATTGAATATTTGTTGCGTTGTATGCCGAGAAGAGCCTGGCCATTTCGATTCATGCAGGGGTTAACATATGTATGCAAAGTATGTAAAAACGATTCTGTTGAGACCGCGGTCCCATATCAGTCATTAGATAAAATACCAAACTATAAAGTAAAAAACTATCACAAGTGAATAAAAAAAAAAGAACTCAAAAAGGGTAAAATCGTGAAATCTTGCTGCTCTTTAAAAAGAAAATGCAATGAAAAAATGTCACGTTGCCGCACAAGCTTGCAAATTGACATTGGTCGATGTGGAGGGTATTTGGTGTCTTTTAAGGATGGTGAATTATGTAATTCAGTTTTGAAACACCAACCCATATGAGATGTCATTTTGAAAGCGAGCTATCTCGAGAACTCGGAGGAGATTGTTTTGGGGGCGCAAGGTCTGGAGGCTGGCTTGTTGCGTCATTGCTCATCATTTGCCTGCTGCCCTTGTAAGAGCCGAAGGTTCTTGGTTGTTTTAAAAGTTGCCTCCCCTGTTCAGTAAAATTGTTATTCTCCCATTTTTCTTCACTTTTGCACTGAGAGGGCAATTAGGAAAACAAAGGATTTGTATTAGCTGGCTGGCAGCTTTGCATATTAATGGAATGACACTTTTGACTACAAGTCTACAACTGGCGCGCCTTCTAATTAATGAAGCCTGCTCCTTTCTGCGTGTAGTGGCTGATTTCGGGGATTAGACCCCTGTGGATTGAAGAAAATGCTTCCCGAGCAGGAAGGGAGAGAAACATTCCGTGTGATTCATATCCCAGCAGCTCTCCCCGCCGCTGAGCCGGCCATTGCCGGGCACAAAAAGAAAGAATAAAACATGCACTGATCTTACCTTATCCTTAATACACCTGCTGGGCACCTAGGGACTCCCACGCGGAACAGAAGCAGGCTGCAGGGTAGGCCAACCAGTACTTGCCTGCCCTTGACGTTTGTGACTCCGCCTCTCAGACGACAGCACTCCGGGTCTACCGTCTACTGCACGCCCGCGCCAAGAGAGGCAATTAGGCAAATGCAGGGATCCGATTCAAAAGTGAAAAAAAAACGATGACAGGCCTGCCCCTCGTGAGATCATTGGTTAATTCTCTCTGGGGGCAGGCCAGAAACAGGGCCGTCATAGTAGCGCGTTTGCGCAATCGCGCTATGAAAGATTGACGGTCCTGATTGTTGTTACAGACATCGGACTGTGGGTGGGCTGGGCGCCGCGCGGAAACCACGAATTTTGCGCACACAAGGGCAAATGTTGCCGCCCTAGCCCATTTGCCACCCTAGGCGGCCGCCTAGTCCTGCCTAATGGTAGAAACGGCCCTGAGTTTAAACCGTTCGAAGTCGAGATTTAATTGCGGATCAATGTGAGCATTGAGCGCTCTGACTGCGACATCATAATCTCAGGCAGGGCCGGTGTTGGGCAGGTGTTCAAATAATTTGTAGATTTCTTCACCTGCATAGTGGAGCACCAGGGACTGTTTGATGGCGCTGTCAGTCTCTCTCGTAGCCACAAATTAGTTATCTAGCTGTCCTATCTGGGTTTTCCAGCGAGGGGACGCTGTTGCTGGGTCGACGAGTTCACTGAATGGTGGCAGCACTCCTGTGAGCGCATGTTGCTGAGGGAGTTGTCTCTGGGGTGGCCCAGCATTTTCATTGTCCACCATGATGGGGGCAGCAGTGGAGGACAAGTATGGTTATGGCTTCACACTTTCAAGATACAAATTACTTTTCTTTTTGTGAGCAGTTGAGGTTGCCTGTTTGTGTCCCTTGCTTGATACAAGTGTATTCCTTTTCTATTTTTGCTTTACATTTTTTTGTAACTTCCTTTTCTTCTCATTAGTCAAGGTCGTCTGGCACAATCATTTGATGGCGGCAAGCTTCAGTCACTGAGAAGCACTTGTTTTGCACAGTAGAGTATTGCCAGTGGGCTGGGGGTGGTGGTAGCAGGCAGCAGAGGCAGGAGCATGAGCGGCTGGAGACGCGGTGCAGGACTCACTGTGCAGCAGGCGGGGCTCCAGGACATCGCATTGCAGCTGACTGGCTGTGTGAGGGCAGGAGCGGAGGCGCCCGGTACTGTGGCCAATTTATGGGCCGCTGTCAGGCCAGATTGGTGTGCCGGCAGCAGGGCGTATGCGGCGGCAGGGAAATCAGCACCCGGGCTAGCCGCGGAGCAGATGTCGGCAGCGGGCAGGCAGAGGCGGGGCCACGTACTTGTCACAGGCCTCGGTGGCTCCGGTGCAGGTAGGGAGATGCCAGCAATCGGTTGGTGCCTTAAATTGCGGGAGAGAGAGCCACCCTCATCACCAATGTGGCGGGCCACTCTCGTGGTGCCAGAGGGCCCAGCGGTGCAAATCCCGCAATTCCCAAGCCCACAGGACACACACTCACATGGTAGCACTGTGTGGGCAGTAAGACCACGTGCAGACTACACCCCTTTATTTTATAGCCTCTGGACATGCCTATCCGGGTAAAGGTCACTTGTGTGAGCCCGGGTAGCTCACTACACTAACTACCCCTGATGAGGTGTTGATATGCTTTAGCCGGGTCTGGTGGCTCAGTGGACTAAAGCAGCCACTGCAGGGGCCTGTGTTTGACCTCATGGTCATAGGTTCAAATCCCGGCGGGTCCACTCAGACTTTCATCCATTTGAGGTTGATAAAATGAGTACCATTGAGTTGGGTAACAATAAACATCTGTTATTCAGCGCCAGGACACCTTCGGGTAATCGTGCGCTTTACAAATACACCTGTTATGCCAGACAGCACGCTGCTCCAGACCCCAAGATTAGTTGCCAATCCATTGGATATTAGTTATTGTTTGTTATTGGGATTATTCCTGTGCTCTCATGAGAACAGTTCTATACATTCACTCCAGTTTAGGGTGGTATTTCTCTTTCGATATCCTTTTCACTGGGGTCTCTCCAGCTTTGCCTTTCACATAGCTGATGTTGGGGCGTTTTGGTGGGCAAAAGTGAGCATTTTCAGGTAAGCACAGGGCTACTGTAGTGGATATTTAGGTATTCTTTCTAAAGTCAATGTGACAGCTCGATATGGACAGATCATAGTGCAATGTCAGGAGTATGGGAGAATGAACATGAAATGTCTTGATGGATCACTAGTGATGGATGACCTAGGCAGCGACCAGCCTCAAGACATGTTGACTCTCTCCCTGCGTTTGCTTCAGCGCATATACAGCCGTTAATACCTCAATGGCAAGAGGAAGCAGAACAAAAATGAACTTCATGGCTGGGATCAAAGAATTAAGATTAAACATTTCTTACACTTACTTGAGTGAATGCTTAGACAACAAGCTGGTGGCTGCTGTGGACCTGAGGGTTTATATTCCATGAACACATGTGCAACAGCACAGAAACAGCGGGAAGAAAGAGGAGTGGTACGCTGATGTGCCCATTGAGTCTTGCATACATTTACATTGCAATGGAATTTTGTTGTCCCTTGGCAACGGTCAATCACCTGTTTGCCTTATCCTGAGACTTCATACTTTTAAAATGCATTTTAACTTAATTAGATCCAAACGTAAAAAGATGAACCTCCATTGATGGCCTCATTAGCAGGGCCACCATGAGAATGAAGTCCCAACTTACTGCTAAGATAGTGGGGCAGTTGTCAGGGAACTCACCTCCAAGGAGGAGTGGCATTAAGAAAACACATTAAATGTTCCACATACAAACTCTCGCTAAACTTCAAGGGTGAGCTTGATCAATTATCTTGAAAGATAGTTCAGTAAGAAAGTGAACCCCACCTTGAACTAGGTTCTTTAGTTTCAGGCAGTCACTTTCAATATATGCATGGTTCATGTCAAGTAACCATAAAAGACCAGGAATTATTTATCAATGGTAATGAGACAAGACTCAAAAAGGTAAATAACTAAGGCCCTAATTACGATGGCAGTCGGTCAGACCACCATCCGCCATCGCAGCAGGCAGGAGACAATCTTCCGCCCACCTAATTATGATGCAACTGCCATGTTGGCATCGAAAAAGTGCTTTTTCCCATTGCGGCTTGTGCTGCGGCCCACGAAAAGGGCCTCAGCACAAGCCGCAGTGGAAAAAAGAACTTTGTGCATGGCACAAGATGCATGGATCTGAATGGGGGCACTTTATGTGCCCCCAGGGCCACTCTACAGTGTCCCACGGGGAACGGGGGCCCTGCTTGGGCTGCCCCCCAAAGTCCCTTTCCGTCTGCCTTTTCATGGCGGTCCGAAGACAGTCGGAAAGGGACATTGTAATCCCTACGGCGGTGCCTGTGCAGGCACCGCCCCCATGGTAGGGATACGAGTCCGACCGCTGCCCCGACGGGATCTTATATACTGTCAGAGGCGCCGGTCTTTCCCACAACCTCTGCAGTCCGACCGCCTGCATCAAAATGTGGCGGTCAGACCGATGCTCTGTATGTCGGGCGGACTGACGGCCTGTCGGTGGCGGTCCACCCGACATCGTAATCGTGTTCTAAGTTACAAAGGAGCAATGTGTAATATTGATACAAGACCTATAAATAAAGTATACAATGAAAACATTGAGAGTTGAGCTAGGTTACCTTTTAAAGAATAGGGGGACTATTTATCAAAAAGCAATGCAGCGTAGTGAGTCACCTTGCTCCGCCACACTGTGTTACAGGGAAAGGGCAGGAATGCACCGTATTAATTACAACACGGCACATTCCTGTCCTTTCCCCAGCACTGTTGCACAGTGGGCTGCCTAACACCAATGCAGGCACCCTTGCACCATGGTGCAAGGGTGCCTCCATTGCATGCAGGATTGTTTTTGTGTCGTAAGGGGCACCTTCCTGCACAACAACAAACCTCAGAGGCATATTTCTCTATCTATGTGTGCAGCAGGATGCCGCACACATAGAAAGAGGAAGGAATGAGGAGAAGTAAAGACATATCTCCTCGAAATGCCTCCCTTGGGTGGTCGTATCTTTTTGGCACATTCCCAGGTCTACCAGTGATGGTAAATCTGGGAATGCATCAAAATCCATTGGAGTTCTGTGGGAACACCCACACAATGCCCATGAAATGCTTTCATAGGGCAGAGTAACACAACTCAGCGATTTCCGCTGCCTGATTTATCAAGCCACACAGGGCCACGCAAAGTGGCCTTGCGTGGCTTGAGAAATCGCATTTTAGGGTTTGTGTCGGGTATGCGCCACATTGAGTGGTGCAAACATGACGCAAACCCTTGATAAATATAGCCCCTTATATTTAGTTTCATGTTCTCTGGGATTTGTTTTTTTAAACTCTGATATAGATGACGTCAATTTCGAGTGAGGAGTCGCTGATCGAAGGGTGCGGAAACAAAAGAGAAAAGCAAGCAAAGATGGGTTTTGATCTAAATCAGCTCAGAAAAGAGAATATAATTTAGAAGTAAATTAATGAAAACCATCAAAAGAAGGCATGGCCCAAAGGAACGAACAGGAAGACGCAAGCACTGGCAATGCCAACAGATTTTGCATTACACAACATGCGTACAGAGTCAAGCAACATAGGCATGCTAATACATACAGACCAATAAAAATATTTTCAAAAAACCATCTGGACTTGCAGCCATACACAACCTGGTGCAGTAGGAGGTACAGGTTAAAGTGGGCATTTGTGGAACACAGGATAATGCACAATAGTAAACATGCAGTGATGTGCATTAGGTCAGCAGCAAGTTATGTGCAGCAGGGAAGCACTAGGTATCATACATCACGAAAGCACGGGTTAAAGTACAACTGAAGAGCGTAAATGGGCTGTTTGCATTAGGGTGTACAGGGTGATGCGCAGCAGGGTGCAAAGTTAGAAGCAGGATGTGGCACACGACGACATAAAATCAAAAACGCATGTCGAAGGGTATACAGTGATATCCGAAAAGTTCCAAAGTATCCATTGTCAGGTGTGAGCAGCTTATGCTTTCCTTTTTCTTTGTATTCTAGGGCTTGTAATATTTTTTCATCATAAACACAGGACTGAAAGTACCAGAATTTAAAAATTTAAAAAAATCGGTACTGGTTAAGCAAGTGCCACCTAAGAGCCCTTTTTGAAAATATCTTTCTTTGAAATGCAATTGAGGGCCATATTTATGAGGCCAGTTGCGTTGCACTTGCACCACGCAATGTGATGCATGCACGACACAACTCAACAAGCATTGGCATAGCCAATAGGTCTCGCCTTTGGGACCTTATAAGTTTTTAGTTATCCAGCACAATATCCTTGGTGCAACAACATCAAGTGTTGCATGGCTAAACACTTATAAGGTCCCAAAGGCGAGACCTATTGGCTATGCCAATGCTTGTTTTGGTAGGCACGGGACATTAAGTGATTTGCCCTGAGGCTCGAACCTTGGTTTTCCGGCTCCAAAGTCGGCAGTCTAGCCGTGAGACCACTCAGTCGAGTAATAACACCAGCCTCGCTCAGAATAGCAATGAATACTGTTAAGTGAAAAACCGAGAGGGTTAAAAAGAGATCATGCAATCCAGAGATGGAGAGACCGCCGAGGAGGACAATGATATCAAGGAGAAAGACTCGGAAGAGACTCCAAGAGTAAAATCGCTCTCTCCGAAGCAGTGGTGTAGAAGGATGCCATTGGCCCTGGTGCATGCAAGGAACATGATTGCTCCTTTTGCTGATGTGGCAGTAAAATGCAACATTTATCAAGGTTCAATGGGTCCCGGTGTCACTGCACCTGCTGCACCAATTGTAGCTGCGCCCCTGCTCCAGCAACGGGGGATGGACGGATGGAAAGAGTACAATATACTGGAAGGGGGAAAGGAAGGTCGTAGTCAGATCAATACTTGTTTGTATTATTATCGGTCTCAGGGGGGGGCGTGTGGCATCTGCTCTAATAATGTTAAGAGCCATCGCAAAGGCTATCGGGGAGGCAAACCTTTCCACCAATTTGAATTGCTGATCCGAGGCCTGGGGTGACTGATAGAGAGGGGTGAGGGTGAGATGGGGGAGGGGAGAGTTTGGGTAAAGGGAAAGAAGATTAGTTATGGGGAGAGGGAGAAGGAACAGTGGCTGGGGTGAGATAGGCAGACGGGAAAGAAAAGGGCAAGCAGAGAGGCTAGAAAGATGGTTAGATGGGGGAATCGAGGAGCAGAAACCGGGAAAGAGGAGCACTGACACAACGGGAAGAACAGAAAAAGGCCTCAAGAGGGCGTGGGTAAAAGAAGCAGGGACGATAGAAAGGACAAGAATGTGAACAAAGAAAGCACAATGGGTGGAAGCAGGGGTCTGCAAAATCGCAGCTTTTTTTAATTAAAGTTTGTGAAATTCCATGACAGTTTAGAGTAAAATGCTGTTTGCTGGTACCTTATGCGGCTTTATTTTTGCAAATGCACACCTCGCACTTAAGAAAACACCTCTCTCAGCAACATACTTTCAGTGCGAATCAGTCCCCTGCTGGTATCTCAGGAGATTTTTTATTTTTTTTTAAACAAAGTTGACCGCTCGCTCAAAAAAAGTTAAAAAAAAAAGTAGAAAGTGACCTTTTACGTAATGCAAAAGTCGAAAATTTCTGGAATTTCACCAACATATTTTAAATTTCGCCAAGGCTGTGTAAAAATATTAAAGGAAGAGTGAGTAAAGGTAATAAATAGACTGGAGAAGAGGGCGGTAGTTACACAAGCAGTGAAGGCAGAAAAGTAGAAAGCATGAAAGACAATTGTGAAGAAGGGAAGACAGATAGGAGAATGAATAGAAAAGGGAACAAGCGCGCGCGTGAAAGTTCATCAAAACAAGCGTGAAGGACAAGCACTCGTGCTTGTGCTGCCATGCGCCTTGCGGGAGCGAGCAGCAGCGGCGTGAGAGACATATGTTGTCAATTAGCATGCGCGCCCCTGCTCGCTCCCGCAAGGTGGATGCCGCCACAAGCACGAGTGTGTGCTTCCAAAAAGAGCAGAGCGACGGCTAAAGGTCCTCGCTGCGTAGGCGAGACCTAAAAATGAGATTTATGAAGCCAAGCAAGGCTACTTCGCATGGCCCTTAGATGCTTCATAAATCTGCAGTAACATAATGCAGCGCAAAACGCTGCGTTATATTACTCTGTCCTGGAAAGGCATTCCATGGGCGTTGAATGGGTGTTTCCACACAACTCCCATGGTTTTTGACGCATTCCCAGATTTGCCAAAATTGGTTGACCTGGGATTTTCCTACCCATGTCCTAAACCCTAAACAGCCAGTTCTACCAGAAACAATGTGATTTAACCAGATCAGAATCTGTGTTACTTTATCAATAGAATCTTGAAGCCCGGGAGTCTTTGAGAGATTGAAATGGAGGCAACTCTCAGAGAAGTGGAAGAAAGTAAGAGAGAAGTTGGATGACTTGGACCTAGACATGAATTGTTTATTCATGCAAATGATCACATGTGGCCAAACCACGAGGTAAATATTAGTACCCCAAATTAGTCCCAGTGATATAACATGAAGACATAAAGGTCAATATGTGGTGGAATACCTATTTTAAAATGTACAGTTGGAATTTCTTTATATTTCACAATACAAAACAGTACAAAAATCCTGGCCCAGCTGGAAAAAACATCCACCCTATCACACACCTTGATTCATCCTGCTCCTTCCAATACCTTCAATGCTGAGGGAGACTTCTTTGAGTGCTCTGAATGATTGGTGCTTCCAATAGGGATAAGTTAGTTCCTTTCCCTGTTCCCTGTCACTCCCTGTTTTGAATTAACAAATATGCTTTCGCTGTCTGTCTGGACTGGGCTAAGCAGTGGCATAATGCAAAATGATGGGGTCCCCTGCAGAATATGAAGAGAGGCCCCTTAGTCTCCCATATCCCACTGATATTTATAGGCCTTGGGCTGAAAGCGGGTCCCCGGAAGAGTTGAGAGACCTCTGAAAGGTTTGCCCCCCACCCTACACCGCAGAGCGGCAGGGGCTTAAGTTATGCCCCTGGGGCTGACAGCATTTTAGAGTTCTCAAGTGCCCAAGCGTTGACCTATTTACACTCTAGCATTTTGCTCATTTGGGGTGTGAGCAACACACCAGAGAAGCATCATCTGCTTAATTTCCTATAGGCAGTCAAATGCTCCCAACAGAAAAAGTAAAGAGCATCAGGTACGTATAAATCCTCCGAAGCTTCCACCTGCACCACGCTAAAATATGGTAAAATCAGTGACATTAGAAGATATATACCACAAGAAACCTCAGCCTGATCTGAAGAGGGTCTTGATGGTAAGTAAACATTTTATAATTTACATCGATTTCCAATATAATAAGGTGTGGGTTATAGAAAAGAAATATCAATGTAGAACATTGAAAAAATATTTTCATTTTTTTTAAATATTAAAAATACTTCCATCAGGAATGAGAATTACTTATTTACTCCACAAGAAATCTCTCTACCGCCACCCCCATTTTCAAAAGCAGAGACTAATATATTGTCACTTTAAACCAGATCCAGACTTTCCCCAGACCCAGTCTTTCTCACCGAGACATGGATAAACCCAGCATAAGCACCGGTCATCACTGCCGCTGTTCCCAGCGGACACAAAATAATCCACCGTGACAGCACCAATAAACATGGTGGCGGAATAGCCATCATTCACAAAGAGAACATCAACTGCTCATCCACCACCTACATCCCCTCTCCAATCATGGAACATATGAACTTTCAAGTCAACACTAACAGCAAATCAATACTAAAAGGCACTCTCGCCTACCGACTGCCAGGACCCTGCTCCCCTTTCTGCAACTACATCGCAGACTTCATGCCCCTTCTAGCTAGCCACTTGGAAGACTTCCTTTGCCTAGGGGACCTCCACTTCCAGCTAGAGGACCTGTCTGGCCCCAACATTACCATCCTCCTCAAGACCCTAGAGAACCTCGGATTCACCCAACTGGTAACTGACCCCACACACACAGCAGGATATACACTTGGCCCATTTTTCTCCGCCAGCAACAAAATCACACCAGCAAAATAACCTGGTCCAACCACTCCATAGTACACTTCCACATCACCACCACCACCACCAATCCCCGGACCAACCTCCCCAGCACCCCCCTCAGGAACTGTAGCAAGGTATCAGATGACTTCAGGTCATACACCCTAGACACATCTCCACTGCCCCCTTACCATAATTCCGATGAAGCATTCGGAAACCTCAACACCTGGATCTCCCACTGCATTGAAATAGTCCCCCCTAAAACCCTCGGGTCCCCGCAAACCCAGGGCCACTTGATTCACAGATGAACTCATCAACACCAAATGCAACTGCAAGAAACTGGAAAAGACCAGGCGTGCCAACAAGACCCCCTCCAACAGGAAGAATCTTAAAAAAAACTCTAAACACCCCCAACTAAAAAATGCCAAGAAAGAGGCCCTCAACAAATTTCTAAGCACCAGCTCCAATCACAGCAAATAACTCTTTAGCTTTGTCAGAGAGTTTACCGACCCAACAGCAACAGACAACGCCATCACCTCCTCACAGGATCTATGCGATGCCCTCTCAGAATTCTTCCACAACAAAATAGCAGCAATATACAAACACTTTGATCCCCAACCTCCACCTGATACCCTCAGCGCACTATACACCAACAACAACAACACCCCAGACACCATCTCCACCAGGGAACCCCTCACAACACAGACCACCACCACTTCATGAGCTCCTTCTACTCCAGAGTCCCAAGGGACCCCTGTCCTGACCACATGTTCAAAAAGGCAACCAGCGCCATCAGCAAGGAACTCACCCTCATTATTAACACCTCCATCTCAGATGCCTGCTTCCCCGCCTCATGTAAACATGCAGAAGTCAAACCTCTCCTAAAAAGAATTACTGACCTATCTCGCTTCTACTCTTCCCAGCGAAAGTCATGGTAAAAGCGATCAACATCCAACTGACCAACCATCTCGAAGCCAACAAACTCCTGGCTCCCTCGCAATCAGTTTTCCGTGCCAACCATAGCACAGAAACCGCCCTCATCGCAGCCATGGACGACATCAGAGCCCTCATGGACAAGGTCGAAACCGCTGCCCTCAACTTCCTCAAACTTCCGCAGCATTCAACACCATGTCCCACCACACACTCCTCCTCAGCCTCCACCAGATGGGCATCCAAGCAGAGGCCCGCAAGTGGATTGCCTCCTTTCTCAAAGGCATAACCCAAAGCATGCACCTTCCTCCCTACGCCTCAGCTCCAAAAGACATCATCTGCAGAGTCCCCCAAGACTCCTCCATCAGCCCTACCCTCCTCAACACCTAAATGGTCCCCCCTAGCCACCCTGGTCAAATCCCACAACCTGAACATTATATACTACACAGATGACACCCAACTCATCCTATCTCTCTCCTCCGACCCCACCAACACTAAAAACAACTTCAACCGGTGCATGACCAACGTCACCAGCTAGATGAAGAGGAAGTGCCTCAAACTTAACACTGATAAAACCAAGATATTCATATTCAGAAGCTCTGCCTCCCCCTGGGACCAGACCTGGTGGCCCACTGAACTAGACCCCCCTGCCAAGCCCACAGAACACGGAAAAAATGTAGGCATTCTCCTCAACAGCAATCTATTCATGAAAAGACAGGTGAACGCTGCTTCAGTATGCTTCCACATCCTCCACATGCTGAGGAAAACTTCAAATGGCTTCCTACAGACACCAGAAGCACCATCACTCAGGCTCTCATCACCAGCTGCCTGGACTATGGCAACACCCTATATATAGGGATCAACACCCAATTCTAAACAATACAGAATGCAGCCTCGACCTCCCGAGACAAACCCACATGACCCCCCCACCTTAGAACACTACACTGGCTCCCAATAAACAAACGATGCCACTTCAAACTCCTCACCTACGCCTACAAAGCCCTCCACAACAAGGGCACAGCCTACCTCAACCAAAGAGTAAACTTCCACCAACCCACAAGACTCCTCCGCTCCTCCACCTGAAGTACTGGGTTTTATTGGACCCAGCGGTGCCAGGGAACACACCCAATGACCTCGAGTTCTTCCTGTCTCAGACTACAGAAACACAGAGTCTTCTTGGTGGCTTCAAAGATCAATTTATTGGCTGCAGCCAGCAACAGGTATCCTAGAAGTACAACAATGTGTATGTTCTCAGGAGACTGCCTTTATCATGCAAACCAGCTATCTCTTTTATACAGAATATTATGCTTTAGGCAAACATTCCTTATTTTTACAGTGAGTCATTCACATATTTCTTACAACAACAAAAAACAGATTCATGATGACAAGCCCATTTTCAGTTTGTCCAGCCCACAACCAAATACCCAGTGAGGCCCAACACCTGCAACAGATATAATCTGGACCCCTAATAAAACCGGGCACCTCCTCCTCGTAAAGCAGGTCATAAAGAAAGAGCAGTGACAGGTGTGAATAAGATTTAGATATAGATGTGTGCAATGAAGGGTTTATGGCATGCTGCACCTGGGCCCCTAATCTCGATCGGCCACTGGGAACTAAAACTGGCCGAACAGGTTCTGGCTCTGGACAGTGGAGTCAGCTTGCCCAGGTCACTGAAAGTGTACGTGTCCCCTAAGGCGCGTTTTGGCTTTAGTCATTGCCTTATGTGAGGGCAACCACAAAATGGCTGCCGTACACAAAATTGAACCCGAGGGTTCACAAGGGAATCGTTAATATTAGAGTGATCCCGTCACTCGAATATGACGCAAATACTCAGATATAGCATACCTGTCATTACCGGTCTGCTGATACCAAAATCGTCATGTTACAATGATGTTAATGACACAGGTCCAGAATTTTCAGTACCACAGACCCTCCTTTTGCCTTTACATAGGCAATTTACTTACACTCATGCTAATCTGAGTCTAGGTCCATGTTCATGAATTCATTGAGATGTTGCTGTAGCATCATCCTATTACTTAGCTCGTCCCTTGATACAGGTTTCCTTACACATGATGTAACACATAGGCCGCATATGGCAGGAACACACTGTATGCACAGACAAAACAGGAAAAGGATGGCTAGAAGTATCCCAATGACCATCAGAACTTTCCATCCCCAGGTGGATAACAGTTCCCAGAACCATCCCATCAACGACCAGTCTCCTTCATCTATATGGATGGATTCAGAGATCCTATGTAGTTTGGAGATGGCCTGGTACACTGTTGGAGCGTTATCTGGAATGAAAATGCAACAACTGGATTGGATCACTCTACATACCCCACCACGGTCTGCAAGTATGATGTCTAACGCGACCCTGTTCTGCAGGGTCATAAGGCGGTCCGACTGGAGCTCAGCAGTCAAATTATTAAGGGCACCGACAGTTTCGACTATGGTGGATTCAACCACTCGCGTCAATTGCCTCACATTCCTGTTGTTAGCCATAGGTCCCCAGAACGGCAGAAAACCCCTAAAGAAGTCTCCCGCTTCTTGTCCTGCAGTGTCTTCCTTGCTGAAGACACCCCTAATTCTTCTTATCTTATGGTAATCTGCCGCAGCTGTGTAGGTGGGAGGCAACAGGAATGAAACGAAGCATGTGCCCGAGAAGTCAGGGGGCAACCACGTGTAGGCCCTATCATGGCAGATAAAGTAGGTACCCCTAGCTGCTAAGAACAAAGGGGAAGTCTGAGACGCAAAAATATACGTTTCAGTGCAGATACTCTTCCCTAACTGAGCTCTTGGATTCTTGCCATTACCTTGCAGACATAGATGACCCTGATGGGGTACAATCCAAATTGGAGCGGATCTTTTTGCTTGCTGGTTCTCGCTCAGACTCGCTCCATATCCAGTCACGTTCCATCCAATATACGCTAGTGTCTCATCTTCCGGGATAGTTTCGTAGGAACTAGTTCCCCTTATCATGTCGACTATCCCCTTAACTAGAGCACTATTCTTTGGGTTGTCTTTGACGGAACGTAGGGGGTGGATTTCGCGAGCATAGATGAACATCGTTCGGTATGCCCACACAGAACCATTGTAGCTGAATGGCAGCACTAGGTAGGGAATACCTTTCTCAGTAGTATGAGGCATAAGGCCACACACCCAACAGTTGGTTCTGTTCACTACTAGCTGGTGTTGGTGTAAGAGCTGAACAAAGGAGTTGTTCATAAACTCTAATCTTCTAACGGACTCGTGTTCAGGTAGAGGGTGAAAAGAATGTGAGGAGATAGTAGAGGAAGGCATGGGCTGTACAGTGGGTGCAGATGTCACTTGAAAAGAAAATATGATATACCCCACTAAAGACATCATTATACTAAGTAAAATACAAAGACACATAATTAGAAAACATTTTCTGCTCATGGTTGCACATATTTTCCTCTTGAAACTTATTCTTTCAACAGGTCTCTCCATCTGAAAAGGCTCCATCCTCTAACGTGCTGTTCGCGGCGGTTGGTTTTCTTCACTTGAGAGTGTTTCTGAATGTCCCAGGGAACGCCCTAGAACAAACCAGACCCGTAGACCTTGTGTCCGCAGGCTACACACTCAAGTCTTTTCACCACGACCCTACAGCTGAACCCGGATGGTGGTTCAAAAACAGGTTTTCGGATGGGAGGACCAAAATTTCATTTTATTTGTCCATGACTCTCGGTCGCAAGTTATAACGGCTTTTTCCAGGCAATGTCTGGTCGCAAAACAAAAGTTCAGGCTCAGTAGTGTCCAATCGAAGTGGTGATGGTATTGCTCTTTGGAGAAGATCGTCACTTTCTCGCTCAGAATTTGTCCCTGTGACGCGTGCGTCACTAAAAGGCAGAAAACGAGGCACTGTTTCAGTTTCCGAGTCAGCAATTCCCTCCTGGACCCACCGGTCATATGGTAGAGGCAAAGGGACCCTCTTACAGTGTACGCCGTGGATCCAGTTTTTCTTCCCTTGTACTCGCACTGCAGATCTTGTGGACAAAATCACCAAATAGGGGCCAATCCAGCGGGGCTGATCGTTCTTTGTCCGCTGAAAGTTCTTGATTAACACCCACGATCCGGGATTGATTGCATGCCCTGGATCTTTAGAAGCCTGAGGCAGTGTATTATGAACCTGTTGGTGTAAAACACGCAATTTAGCCGTCAAATCATGCAAGTAATCAAGCAGTACAGGGTGTTCAATCTCGCTGAATTTTGTTGGCCTCGGCACTCCCCATATGTTAGCCGGGCGACCAAACACTATCTCATGAGGACTAAGTCCTACTCGGGAATGTACGGTCATCCTAGTTGACAACAGTGCTAATGGCAACGCATCAGGCCATTTAAGGCCAGAGCTTGCTTGTATCTTGGCCAGTTTTAGTTTAAGAGTGCCATTATAGCACTCAACTAATCCAGCTGATTGGGGATGATTTGCAGCGTGAAATTTCTGCCGGATTCCTAAACCTTCACACACTCGTTTCATCACTTGACCCACAAATTCACCCCCATTATCACTCCACACCATTCTCGGCAAACCAAACCTAGGGAAGAACTCTTTGAGAAGGGCTTTCGCTGTGGACAAGGCAGTATTATCTTTCAGAGGATATGCCTCTACCCATCTTGAAAAGGCACAAACAACAATGAGTACGTATTTCAAATTGTTGCACCTCTCCATGTGGATGAAATCTAGCTGCAAAACCTCGAACGGATACGTTGGAGGCGCAAAATGACCAGCTGGAGTTGGGGTTCCCTTACCAGGATTGT
Organism: Calotriton arnoldi; assembly: GCA_963921515.1. Lineage (NCBI taxonomy): Eukaryota > Metazoa > Chordata > Amphibia > Caudata > Salamandridae > Calotriton > Calotriton arnoldi. The sequence continues at coordinate 133,603 of CAWUFW010016683.1, read as the reverse complement.
ATTTCAAACAAACCATACAATTTTTGACCACATTCTCTGCACATTTGGGAATTCCAGCATTTTGCCACGCTGGAGCCAATAACTTACAGATTCCTTTCACACTGATGTGGGCCATCCCATGTGCCATTGTAACCACTGCAAGCACATATGTATCGGGTAACAACCATCGCTGATGCTCCGACAATTCAACCCAACAACCATTTGCATCCAATTTACCCGTACTCTCTCTCCACGTACTTAATTCCTTCTCCGTAGCTTCAGCTTGGATGGACTTCACACTCTCTATCGTATCTTCACACATTCCAACGTCACCAATCCATCTTGCAGGGCCCGCAACATACATTCGACTCATCACATCTCTTGCTGTTTCTTTCGCAACTTCATCAGCAAACATATTACCGCGACCAACGTCGTCAGTGATCTTCTTATGTGCACTGCATTTCACAATCGCGACTTGCAATGGCAAAGTAAGTGACTCCAGGAGCTCATTCACCAATTGACCATGCTGTATTTTCGGACCGTGAGACGTGAGGAACCCACGTTCCTTCCACAAGCGTCCAAAACTATGGGCCACACCAAACGCATTCTGGCTATCGGTATATATGGTCACTTTCATTCCTTTTGATAATACACACGCTCTCATAAGTGCAGTCAACTCTGCTGCTTGAGCTGAATTATGTGGGATACGTGCAGTTTCAACAATCGTATGTAAAGTCGTGACAGCATATGCCGCAGTCGTATCACCATTCGGAAGCTTGAAGCATGACCCATCCACCCATAAGGTACCATCACACTTTACAAGAGGAGTGTCCCTAAGATCTACTCTCCCTTTCGTTTCTTCTTCTGTCCTAAGAAAGCAATCATGCTGTTCCGGAACATCTGTCTTTGTTATAATTGGCAACAATGTAGCTGGGTTCAGCGTGTTGCATTTTCTTATGTGCACATGGCTCGCTAAAAGTGTCAACTCGTAACCTGACAATCGAGCACTAGTTAAGTGCTGTGTCTTGGTCCTGTTTAACAAAATATCCACTGCATGTGGGACCATCACGACCAGCGTATTATTCATCACCAAACCAGCAGACTGTCGAATAGAAACAGCTGCTGCCGCTGTGGCTCTCAAACAACTCGGCAATGCTCTAGCTACCGGGTCCAAAATCGACGAGAAATATGCACATGGACGTTGCTTGTCCCCAAAAGACTGTGTTAACACTGATAATGCACATCCTTCTCTCTCATGGACATACAGCGTAAAGGGCTTGCTGTAGTCGGGGTACCCAACACAGGAGCCGAACACAATGCATCACGCAATTCGGAAAAACTTTTCTGACAATCTTCGGACCAAGGAAGGGGATTTGGCGTGTCTTTATAGGTCAATGCTACCAAAGGTTTAGCCATCAATGAAAAATTCGGTATCCATTGTCTGCAATAGGATGTAATACCTAAGAAAGCACGCACTTCTTTCTGTGTCATTGGCACACTTAATTTTGCAATTGCCTGAATTCTTTCTGGGGTCAATCTTCTTCCCTCTTTCGATAAGAGGTGACCTAAATAGGTCACTTCTTGTCGACAATACTGTAACTTGGAAAGAGACACTTTGTGGTGTAAATCAGACAAATGACGCAACAATGACAAAGTGGCTTCTTTACAAATCTCCTTAGTATCTGCAGCAACTAACAAATCATCGACGTACTGTAGAAGGGTAGCGCCATCAGGTAACACAAGAGTGTCAAGCTGAGACTTCAGAGCCTGACTATAGATAGAAGGACTTTCACAAAAACCTTGAGGGAGCTCTCTGAAATCGGAAGCTTCGGCCTCCTAAACAGAATCCAAAAATATCCCTGCTCTCTACGGCAATAGGGATGCTGAAGAAAGCATTCTTCAAGTCAATCACCGAGAACCAAGTGGCTGAGGCTGGAATCATTGTCAGTAAAGCAGTGATATCGGGAACGACTGGAAACTGTGGCACAACTATCTTGTTTACCTCTCTAAGATCAATCACAAACCTGTAAACAGGTGGCTGAGAAGAGTCAGTACGCTTCAAGACAGGTAAAACAGGACTATTGCAAACATTACCTCTTGTCTCTTCAATTACATTTTTCTCAATCAAATCATAAATGATCGCTAGCAACGCTTTTTCACCTTCATTAGAGATCTTGTATTGGGGAATGCGCGGCATTTTAACATTGGCTTTCAACGTTACAACATATGGCGGTATTTCCAAAAGACCTACATCATTGGGACCAGTAGCCCAAAGAATATCAGGGAGAAACGACAATTCTGTTGGAAGTTTGTCCTTTGACAAATATATTGGTGAAACCACTGTCTTACCCAATGTGAGTTGTACTCCCGAAGGAGAACAATACAATGTCGCATACAATCTTTTCAGCAGATCCAATCCTAACAAGTTCTCACCACAACCTGTCGTTAGAATAAGTGGTGCTTCGATTTCACAAGGTCCAACAGAAAGAGACATAGGGCTAGAAATCGGGTTCCTAACCGGGGCGCCAGAAAAACCTACTGAAACATTAGTTTCGCCAGACAAAGGTGCGCCAGGGAATTTAGAGTGCATAATAGAACTCTTTGTAGCACCAGTATCCAACAGAAAAGGCTCTGACACACCTGATGTAATCACCTCAATATAAGGTCCACTCTGATCTACTGGAACTGAAACAACTCCCTCTCTTTGTCTATGGCTGTCCTAGCAATCATCACCTTCCATACTCTCACCTTCTGCATAGTAGTCATCAGCATAGTACTGAGTCGTCCTACCAGACGCGTTATTCTGCTGATCAAAACTATTCATTGAATTTTGAGGAGGAAATGGGCGCGCGTTCTGGGTGAAATTTCCGCGTCCTCTAGCTCTAGGTGCTTGTGGAACACCTCGACCTCTTGCGCCAGAAATACCATTCATACGCTGCAACAAAATAGGGCAATTATATTTAAAATGACCTTCTTCCTTACAATATGAACATTGGTTAGGGCCTATCAGAGCACGTTGTTGAGGATACTCAAACCTTTGCGAATTCCTCTGATACTGTTGAGGTTGCTGATAGTCACGCTGATTACTACGAGGCGGATACGCTTGTTGTAAAAGAACCTTTGTTTTTAACTCTTTAGTTTTCTTGTCTGCTCTATCTTTCTCATCTTTATCTCTATTTTCGTAGTATTGTGCAGTAGCCAATATCTGTGCTGAAGAGGAAACGGCCCAAGAACTCTCTGAATCTTTCAATTTTTTACACAATTCGGGAAGCAAATTATGCACAAACTTGTCAACAAACAACCTTTGACCACCTTCTGTACTCATATCCTGACCACTGTGGTCAATAAATGTCTCTTCAAACCTAGTGAAGAAGTCAGATACACTTTCCTCCTTCTTCTGCTTGCATGCAGACAATTTATCCCAATTTACACGCATTGCAGGCATCAAAGTCTTCATGTAAGTAACGATCCTACCAGGGAGGTCTGCTACTAAAGGCTCTGGTTTAGCACCGCCTACTTGTCTGTCATTTGCCGCATTGATATTAATCCATGTGTCCCCTAACTCCGGCGCATGATCCGTGTGACGGATCACTCTCCATAAAGGCTGTGGGACCACATTTCCAAACAACATGTCTATATCAGCTAAATTCATAACACAGGAGTCTGCAGTCTGTGATAATTCCTTATAATAACCTGCAGGGTTTTTACGGGAGTCGGGTAGAGTCTGCTTAAGAGCCAGGACTTCAGTTCGCTTCCATGGAACATGTACCCACACACGTTGAAAATGAGGCTGAATAGGTGGAACAGCATTTAGGTCTCCTTCTTTCCAAACTGGGGGAACTTCTCTCATGGGATACTGTCTGACCTTCCTTTTAACAGAGGGTTCTGGCTCAAACAACAGTCGAGAAATACCCTCACTCCTAAATGATAATAATGTCGCAACTGCTTTCTCAATATCGGAACCCACAATCGTGCCTTTGGAAAACTCAAACCGTACACGACACAACTCAGGCGGATTGGCCTCCATATCACAATCTTTTAATCTTTCAAGAAGAACTTCGCACATTTTGTCAAAAACATATCTCTGTTTCGGTGCTTGCCATTGGTGGAAGACATCCATAACAGACTCTAACTCATATCTTGTAGGGTCAGTGACCCATTTATGCGCCAAATGATCCAATACTCCCTTCTCTCTAGAATCGGGCAATTGGCTACGCAATTGTTTACGCTCTAAAACGGGGGTCGTAGTCGGTGACCCAAAGAAAGGAGACAAAATACTAGTAACAGTGTTTGTCATTCTCTGTCGGACAGAAGGAGAAGTTGACAAATGAACAGGAGGAAAAACAGGAGGAGACAAAGCAAATGCAGAGGCAGTGTCAGAAGGGATAGTGTGGAGGAAATAGATGCAGGGGGCAAAGTCATAGGAAGTAAAGATGGAACAGGTAGTAAAGGTGGCAGCCCTTGAGGGGGCTGCGCCATAGTAGTAGGAGCCAACTGAAAAACAGCTGGTGGTTGTGGAAGAACCGGAGGTACAACAACTGGGGGTTGTACAACTAAAGGTTGCGGAGGTGCTGTAGCACTCTGCGCATAAGGAGGTGGTGAATTCAACAAATGAGACATTAAAGGATCCTTCTCAAGTTCCTTCACTGTATCTTGCTGAAGAGGTGGCAAAACTGGATAACATTTATCAATTGCCAATTTACGTTGCCTGTGCAGCTGTTCACTCGCTTGTTCCTCTTCATCATCCTTATACTGCATAGCAGCTTGCATTATTGAAATACCCTTTTCTCTTTTATTCTTCTTTACTAATTTAATTTCTTTCTGTTTGGCTTCTTTTCGCCATAGGCGAAAGAGTCAAACTATCGCCTGGCTCGGACTTTCTTCTTAAAAAGTCTAACCTCTAAATTATCCAGAATTTCGGTGTCAAAACTACCATATTGGGGCCACTTTAGGACACCATCTTTCCTTGTGTACCTAACCCATACGTTATTATACGTGATAGGGCCCACTCCATGCTTCACGTAGAGCTCATAGGTTGGAGTTCCAATTGGAGGAACCGGACACGAGTCCTCCAATCGGGAATCCCTATTACAACCAAGACAAAACAAATTTCCAAGTCTGCTAAGACCAGGCATCTTCGCTCACTAGTCTAGCTTCAAACTTCAAAGGATTATCGAATACGACAGTCTCGTGAATACACGAGTCCTTCGGCTTTGGTACTTGCAAGTTCCAAATCAAAAGATCCTAACAAATCAAAGATCCCATGGGATACCCAAAACTAAGAACCAAGACTAAGGACTGGGAGACGCTCCACTTATACTTAACTGAGGTATCGATGACGTCACCAGAAGACTCATCTATTGTCTCGCTCTACAAATCATAAAAGGGTCCAAGACAGGGAGATAGTCAGGGCAGCAGTCCTTCGTAGCCGTCGGGACGCGGGGAACCTCGCAGCAAAGACTTTCGGACCACGAACGACATACAGTGGTCGATGAAGTGGTTGGCCTTCCTCCAGAATTTTACACGAAGCTCCTCACGACCTCTGGCTTGGACCGGTACCGCTGAAATCGCCCCACGTTGGGCGCCAATTGAAGTACTGGGTTTTATTGGACCCAGCGGTGCCAGGGAACACACCCAATGACCTCGAGTTCTTCCTGTCTCAGACTACAGAAACACAGAGTCTTCTTGGTGGCTTCAAAGATCAATTTATTGGCTGCAGCCAGCAACAGGTATCCTAGAAGTACAACAATGTGTATGTTCTCAGGAGACTGCCTTTATCATGCAAACCAGCTATCTCTTTTATACAGAATATTATGCTTTAGGCAAACATTCCTTATTTTTACAGTGAGTCATTCACATATTTCTTACAACAACAAAAAAAACAGATTCATGATGACAAGCCCATTTTCAGTTTGTCCAGCCCACAACCAAATACCCAGTGAGGCCCAACACCTGCAACAGATATAATCTGGACCCCTAATAAAACCGGGCACCTCCTCCTCGTAAAGCAGGTCATAAAGAAAGAGCAGTGACAGGTGTGAATAAGATTTAGATATAGATGTGTGCAATGAAGGGTTTATGGCATGCTGCACCTGGGCCCCTAATCTCGATCGGCCACTGGGAACTAAAACTGGCCGAACAGGTTCTGGCTCTGGACAGTGGAGTCAGCTTGCCCAGGTCACTGAAAGTGTACGTGTCCTTTAAGGCGCGTTTTGGCTTTAGTCATTGCCTTATGTGAGGGCTACCACAAAATGGCTGCCGTACACAAAATGGAACCCGAGGGTTCACAAGGGAATCGTTAATATTAGAGTGATCCCGTCACTCGAATATGACGCAAATACTCAGATATAGCATACCTGTCATTACCGGTCTGCTGATACCAAAATCGTCATGTTACAATGATGTTAATGACACAGGTCCAGAATTTTCAGTACCACACACCCTCTCCCTCACCCATGCCCCCGTATCTTCAGAAGCGGCAGCCATTCCTTCTCCCACCTTGCACCCAAACTCTGGAACCACTTCCCCTTGCCTCTGTGATTTGCACCAACACTACTGGAGTTCAGGAAGAGACTGACAACCTGGCTCTTCAACAAATAGCTCAGAGCAGCGAAGAACCCCCCGCCCCAGCACCTGGAGACCCCCACGAGTGATAAGTCATGCTTTAGAAATCCCGCTTGATTGATTGATGAAAGCCTTATTTGGACCCTGTATTTGAGAAATCAAACCCCTGCACCAAAGCACTTCTTTAGAATTATAATTGCACCAAAGTTTCCTCATGAGACGATCACTCCTCCAGATGAAGGAGTACACACTCTCACATTTTATTTTACCACTTTTGCCAAAGAACCTCATTTGTCTTCTTTGGCGTAATAATAATAATCAATGCTCTCCTCCCCAAAACTGCGACCTCTGCAGACCAAAGTACCACAGTTCCTGGTACCTTTCATAGCACGGTGACTGTGATGCCCCTTTGCATCAGGAGAGGGAAAAAGGCACATCAAAAGGGCTGCGTAGGTACATGGCCAATTCCCCATCTTACTATGGTCCACTGGTGAAGGGTGGCTCCCGCCAAGGACAAACTACTTATTTTCCGTTTCTATCCTTCCACCACCTCCCCTCCCAGAGGCAGGTCGGCCCTTTTTTAGAGCAGATCTGCTTCTGGGGGCAAGGATGCTGAAAACTTGTAGACACCAGGAATTGAGGGCCATATTATCAAGAACGGCGATAACATTATCGCCGCTTTAGCGGCAGGAAACTGCCGCTAAACCGGCGATAATAGGCTTGATAATATGCCCTTGTGAATTCCCATAGAAGCCCAGGTTCTGGTGTGAACCTGGGCTTCTATGGGAATTCACAAGGGCATATTATCAAGCCTATTATCGCCGGTTTAGCGGCAGTTTCCTGCCGCTAAAGCGGCGATAATGTTATCGCCGTTCTTGATAATATGGCCCTTAGTTCTTTGTGTGGGAGGAGCTGTCTCCTGGCTAAGGGTACTTCCAGAGGTGGCAGATATTTCCTTTTGCCTTCCACCCACACAGGGCAAATCGACCTTTGCTTGAGGGCAATTTGCCCTCAGGGGCAGCTAACCCACTAGCACACCAGGTGGTTGTAGATGGGCGGGGAAGCAGTTTCTGTCATAGGTTTTCTTCCCATGCAAATAATGTTTAGAGGCATGGTTTTAAGGGTGGACAAATAGTCCTAGATCACCGGAAAAGGGTGGATAATGCTAGTAATTCACCAGGAATTGTGATGTGCTATGTGTTTTGATACCAAAGGGGATGATGGACGGATGGTGCTATGTGTTTCAGCAACCTGTTTCTTAATGGTTGATTTATTTCATTGTCTGCTTAAAGGGTCGGACTGGCTTATTAGACATTCTGTAACTTCCCATGAAGGGCTGTCCTGACAGGTTAGTATGTGGGCCAGTTTTTTAATTGTGTGGGCCTATTTTATGGTCTGGTGGGTCGGATTTTACTGTTGAATTCTGTGCTATTACCACAAACATTGCCTTAAGCTAGCACAAATGTATGCAGTTCTTCATACTCTGCAAAATACCAATATAGCTTGTGCAAGTTCAGAACGCCAGGGTTTGAAAAATGTGGGCCACTTTTTACACATCTGATTCTCTTGTGGGGATTAATTTTATTTTGGTGCCCGGGCCTATTTTCTGTCCCAGTCGACCCTGTCTGCTTGTTTTTTGCAATGTAGTAGTTTGACTGGACTACAGTTCCCAGAATGCAAAAGGAGCACTGTCGGGTATGTTGGGCACCTTTGACCAAGGAGAAAGGCTGGAGGCAGGAATTGTGTAACCCAAGTTTAGCAAATCAGAGCTGCACTGTTGTTTTTCAAAAAGTGGGATAAAGAATTTTCATATCCTTTTAGTCTCATGGTACATTGTCAGCTGTCTTTCAGTTGTGAGAGGTACTTTTTTGTCGCTCTTATTTATTCTCTTTGTGGTTAGTGGTGTGGAGCAAAGGTTTTTTCTTTGTTTTACTCTGATGCCTTTGTGGAATTGGGTAAAGTGGGTGTTGGTCAAGCAGGCCTTTGTTTTTGGCTTGCCTGTCATTTTTGTTTTTCTGCATTGCTTTCCTATGGTATGCTTTAAATGGTGTTTGTAAATTGCTGTGGAATTTAGTTACATTTTTTTCAGAAACATATGTTTTGAAACATGTTTTCATTTGTCTTTACCAGGGTTCACTAGTATGCTTTCAGTATTCGAAATACTGTTGATCAGAATTTACATTTTAATTAACTGCATCTTTACTTTCATGTTTGTTGGTGTTTTATTTGTACGCCTGCTTTGTCTTTCAGTGATTTGTGGTTGATAACTCCACAAATAATGTTCTTGTTCTGGTCACTGCTGTGTGGTGAATGTTTTTTGTGTTATGATGCTTTGTTCATGTTGTTTTCCAAGTGGAAAAGAGATCATTCAATGCTTCTTTGTTACTCAACTGAAAGTAGTAAGTGGCTGCCATTTTGAGTTTGGTTTGTAATATATGGCTGAGAAAAGTATTGAGCTTTTCATGGTGTCTTGACTACTTGTGCTAGTCATGTGTTTTTTCTCAATGGTAATTTCTTGTTTTAATATGCTTTTACTTTATCTTTGCAAATTATTACTTCTATGTGGCTTAATTGTGTTTTTAATGTTAGCTGTTTGTTTATTACTTCTTATCGTTTGCATTTATTTGGGAATGTAGTGTGTTTTCCTTTTTATTGTAATGCAAAGCTTTTGATTTTACTGGTGGAGAATGCTGCTTGCGGTTTCGACATTGGTAGATCTACAATTAGTGTTGTTGCATGAGTTTGGTAAGGAAACATTTTTTGTAATGAGTACTGTTGTCCTATTACATTTTTTAACAGTTGCTATACTCTTAGCATATTTAGCTTATGTTTTATTGTGCTTCAAAACCCATGTATGGCTTTTTGCAAGATCTATAATGCTTTGTGAGTATTTCTTTTCTTTTTTTCCCTTTCTAGTGGGATTTCTTTAGTGCTTTCTGTGTCTGTGAAGAGTAGCTGCAGTTGATCCTCAGTCTAGCTGTCTTTGTTTGGCAAGTGAAAGGCATCATTTTTGTTGCAAACATTTCGTGTGTGGTTTTTATTGGTATTTTGTTCCTGACCTTTATATTTCAGTAGTCATATTTACTGTTTGATACAGCCAAAGTTGGTTGATTTCAGTGTACTCTATTGTTGACAGGTTTTTTGTGACAGTTTTATTAGTGAGCGTTATGGGTGACCGCAGGATGACAGACCACCAGATTGTTGGTTTGCTGTTTGAATGTGCCTCTGAACATGGATCCAAGACTGACTCTGCATCTGAGACAGAGGCCCAAGTACAAGATTCAGGCGGTGAACTTTCTGACAAGAGGAATTATCAGATGATGAATCCATTACTAGTGCAGATGAAGTGGCTCATTTAAAGGAGGACATTGAGAGGACTGTTGCGCAGCATGAGCAAGTGGAATGCAGCCATGGGCTGAAGGATTTCCCATTGAAAGTGCTGAAACCTGGATAGCCCCTAACGTGGTGCAGCCTGAATTGTCTGCCTTTAGTGGTGTTGCAGGATGTAGAGTAAATGCAGATACCTTTCATGCCAATCAATTTCTGCCCTCTCTTTTTGATCATGTGTTTTTGGATGATATTGTTGAGCAGTCCAACTCATGCAAAGACATTTTGAGGGAAAACAGTGCCACATATATAATCTATGTTAGAGGTACCAGGTGGACTCTCACACATTTCAATGTGATGAAGCAGTTCTGGGCATTAACTTTTTGATGAGATTACTAAGGTCATTGTTGTCTTTATATTGGTATAAGAATCTCTTGATGGCAACTGCTATTTTTCCAGTGGCCATGAGCAGAGATTGTTATTTGCTCCTGCACAAGATGCTGCCTTTTGTGGACTATGCTTCTGTTTTGCCATGAGACCAACCGGATTGTGGCAGTCCCTTTAACATTCGGCCTGTCCTTGACCATTTATTAGATTGTTTCTCAGAGCTCTATGCTTCAGATCAAAATATAGCTGTGGACGAGACTCTGGTCATGTTTAAGGGCCATTTGGATTTCAGACAGTACATAACCAGACCATGTTATGGCATTAAGATGTATATATTGTGTGAAAGTGCCACTGGATATGTGTATAGTTTCAGGGTCTACACTGGTAAGGATTCTTCAATTGACTCGCCTGGTTTTCCTTCCACTTTTGAGTCAGTAAACAAATTGTATGGGAACTTGTCAGAACACTTTTTCACAAAGGTTCAACAGTTTTTACACAAGTGAGCACTGTAGCATGTTGCACAATCCGCTTTATGGATAAGAGTTACCCTAAAGAGCTTGTGTGTCAGATGCATCAAAGGGGGCTGTGCAGTGCCTTGCGAAGCAATGAACAACTTGCTTTGAAATTCCCAGAAGATATGACACAACTATTCACGATGAAAGCAGTTCAGCCATGACTGATTGGGGTCATGTAGCAGAAGTGTACAAACCAGTGTGTATTTTAGACTATAACAAGCACATGGGAGGTGTAAATAGAACAGATAAAAGATGGGAGCTCTATGCTTCTGCTCAAAAGTTACATGTCTGGTACATGAAGTTGGCTGTGCATTTGTTTCATTTGGCGTGCCTCAATGTTTATGTTGTTTTCAAAGAATGTTTTCCAGATACCCAGATGATTTTTGTACAGTTTCAGCAATCTGTAAGGTGAAGCCTTGTTGCAGACGAGCAAGAATCAGTGTGGTTGAGGATTTGGTTAGATTGAAAGATCGCCCTTTTCCTGAATGCATTCCTCCAGCACCCAAAAAAAACTTTTCTTGTCGAAGATGTTGATTTTGTGTCTGAAAGATGAGCCGAATTTACTACCTGAGTGTCCTTCTAATCCTGGCCTCTGTGTGCTCACATGTTTTAAACTGTACCATATGTAACTGAAGTATGGGGCTCAACCATGACAGTAGAAAGCAACTGAAGACTGTGGTCTGTCTTGCCAAATATTTTATGTTTTGACATCAGTTAGCCAATTATTTAACAAGTGTTAGTAACACCTGTTGTACATAAAAACATCTGGCCTGAACTACAGTTTGGTGGATGGGTTACTATGTCACAAATGTGAGAGACATCTCAACCACCTTATTGCAAGTGCATTATAGCATATGGTGCTAGTAATAAGGTGGAAGTAATATTCATCACTTTTGTGATGAAGTACTTGTCGGTCAAACTGTAAACCAGACCCATAGTTTATTATCACCTTCTACTGAAACATAGGTTTTTGGGAATTTAAAAAAATGACAATTTTAATGTACTGTTTTTAGTTGACTGCAATTTCTTTCTCTATGTGTTTTTGTGTAATCTTTTCTTTCTGGGAGTGTTTTAGAAATGAAAGTGGCACAGAGCTGGATGATGAAGGGCCCGATTCACAAAAGTAATCTGAGATAAAATCCTAACTTTACGACTTTCGGTATTCACAAAAGGCATTTAGGAGTAGTAAAGTTAGGATTTTGTCTTAAGTTTTGGTCTTAAGACAAAATCCTAACTTAAGTTAAACTTAAGTTAAACTTAAGTTAGGATTTTGTCTTAAGTTTGTCTTAAGTTTTGGTCTTAAGACAAAATCCCAACTTAAGTTAAACTTGGCTGATGTATGGGTGAGTAGTGGTGGTGTGTCAGTCCTGGGGTTGTATGAAAGCGAAGGGCTCTTGAATGGTGTGGTTTGTTGATTTAAGTGTTGTATTGGGCTTGCAGCTGGCGGTGTTAATGGCTTTCTGTGTATGGTGCATGAAAAGTGTGTGAATGGACTGTAAAATGGGTGGTGCATTGATGTGGCTATGCAGCTCAAGAGCTGCAAGTAATAGGTTCAGTAATCTGATATTGCAATGAACTTAGTAACAGCAGTTTCTGAATTTTGATTTACATGGGATCATTTGTTAATAGCATTTGCAGTTTGAACTTTCCATTCACCTTTGTGTCAAATCCGACCAATGTGTGACTGTACTAGAGTGGCTGATGGGTGTGCAATATTAGTTTTTTCTTTCTGACTTTCACTGCCATTGTGTATATTGTCTTTAGGGAAACCCTACTAAATCCATATATTTTTGAAAACTTCACACTCACGGGAGTCCAGAGTGGTATAACTTGTATGGATTCTACTACATTTTAACACCCATAAGGCCCTGCAAGCCCCAAATATTGCCTACAAAACATTTTTCTCACATTTCTGTGACAGAAAGTCCCAGAGTCTATACAACACTACACAATTCCTACTACTCAGTGTTTCCTCACTTGTCCCAATAAAAACAGAACCCCACTTGTATAGCTCGACATAGCGCCTGCGTCAGAAACCAATCAAACCAGAGTCCTTTCAAAGATGGTTCTTGCTTTGTATGGTCCCTGGTTTAATCTGTTTCTGTTGTGGGCTCTAGGCCCAGTCTCACAAGTGGGATGCCATTTTTAGCAGTACAAGTGTGGGAACGCTGGGTGGTAGGAAATGTGTGGTTCCCCACAAATTCCAAAACATTCTGTTGCAGAAATGTGAGACAAATGCGTGTTTTTGCATACGTTTGATGTTTAAAGAACATTATGGGTAAGAAATAGTAGTGGTATCCATGCAAGCTAGACAACTGTGAACACCCTTAGGTGTCTACTTTTTAATAATGTCTGGGTTTGGTATGTTGTCATGTGTCACAGTCAAGCAAGGGCCTAAAATCCCCAGTTTGCCACATTTCCAAACCAGGTCATTTTTCTCTCAGATTGTTTGATGTCTCTATGTGTTTTTTTGGAGCATTTTGTGTCACGGGTGCTAGGCCCAGCCACACAAGTCAGGTATAATGTTTATCGGGAAATGTGTGAAAATGCTCGGTGGCTGGAGTTTTGTCGATCCCAACAGCTTCCGTAACTTTCTCTCACAGAAATATTTGGACAATGGATGTTTTTAGCCAAGGTTTGAGGTTTACAAGTCCTTCTGGGTAAAAAAACATGATGGGGCCGACACATCAGACCACCTTGGACTCACCTATGTATCTAGTTTTCAGAAATGTCTGGGTTTGGTAGGTTTTCGTGGGTACCAGCCGAGTTAGGTCCCACGTTCTGCAGCTACTCACATTGTAAAGAAGCGCTGATTTTGCTGGGTGAAATGCGATGTCGCAAGGCCCAGTTTTGTGGTATTTTGTGTCACGGCTGCTAGACCTAGCCTTACAGGTCAGGATACAGTTTTTATTGGGAGACATGCAGGAACAAAGGATAGTAGAACATGTGTTGTTACCAATCAGATTTTTCTGCATTTGTGGCTTCTAAATATAAGCTAGTGTGCAAGACAGAAGGCATTTTGCCAAATGCCCTCTGAATCACATGACAGTGTAGGTATTCCCTAATTTAGAGGTGTACAAATAACAACTATTCCCAAACTCAGTATCTTGTGCACATTTAAAAAATGTATAAGTTTCTCTCATACCCATTTTTCATTTATAGATTTTCGCATGTTTAGAACAAAATTACAGGCTTTCCTGCATAGCAGTTTTCCCCCCAAAAATCTAGCTGGTGCTATATTTTGGCCACTTTTTAGGTCCCCTCCCAGGGATTATAGAAACCCTGGGTAAATTTTGAATTCCCAAGATGTGGTAAAAAAGTGCTGCAATGCTAAAGAGAGGGCTTAGCATTTCATGGGTAAAAGGCGTAGCAGCTGAATGGATAAATACTTCTATACAACATTGTAAGATGGCACCCACAAAACATATAGAAAAAGTTTTGTTTTGTACCTTTTCCGATTTCTACTATTACGTCACATGTTTTTTTTTTGTCTTTTAAAATGGCCATTTGTTATTGTATTAGTTCCAGTATCAAGGAAAAAGGATGCTGAAATGCACTGATGCCAGCTGCCATGGGCATTGTATGAATAAATCAGCATTGGACTAGCATGCCACTGAGCGTCCACGCTTCTTTTTTTTAAAATGTGGTTTTGAGGGACTTTCCACATCTCTAGCGGAGTGCACTAACATGGAGATAAATATAAACAATTATATATATATATATATATATATATATATATATATATATATATATATATATATATATATATATATTCCACAGCAGGATCCCAGGGGTACCACCATCCAAGGAAAGGCGCAACACCAGGAAACAGACTCCAAAGGCAAAGTTAGAAAGTCAATGATGGTTTATTTGAGCATCAAATGTCCAAATGATGCGTTTCGGCCGCCAGACACGCGGCCTTGATCACGCTTCTTTTTTTTAAAATGTGGTTTTGAGGGACTTTCCACATCCCTAGCGGAGGCACTAACATGGAGATAAATATAAACAATTATATATATATATATATATATATATATCATGCTCCTGGGGTGTCCAAAGATTGAGCCGCACTCGACGTGCGTGTGCCTTCCCCAAACCATTTGATCTGGTATGGGGAGTTCCGTTGATTCGATCCCTTAAAAGCATCTGATTGGCCTGACGCGTTTCGCAATTAGCTTCCTCAGCGGCCGTCAGAAAGAGTGCATGATCGTGACTCATTGACCCCATTTAAAGCGATATCGTGCGCCCTAGATGGGCAGGTCATATGACTTGACACGTTGCATTTAGGGAAACTGAGTCCTTTATTCTGTCCTGTATAAGTGCACCCAAAATTTCTGCTCAATAAAAGCTCTCACATGAGCCTCGAATGCGGCAACTCCCTCAATCCATCACGTGCGTTCCACATCCAGGACCCCACTTCTCTCAGAGTCCCGTGGCCCCCATTTTCTTTTCCGGGTGGTGCGGCCCAGCGGCAGGACAGCCGCTTGTTATATCATGCTCCTGGGGTGTCCAAAGATTGAGCCGCACTCGGCGTGCGTGTGCCTTCCCCAAAGCATTTGATCTGGTATGGGGAGTTCCGTTGATTCGATCCCTTAAAGTATCTGATTGGCCTGACGCGTTTCGCAATTAGCTTCCTCAGCGGCCGTCAGAAAGAGTGCATGATCGTGACTCATTGACCCCATTTAAAGCGATATCGTGCGCCCTAGATGGGCAGGTCATATGACTTGACACGTTGCATTTACGGAAACTGAGTCCTTTATTCTGTCCTGTATAAGTGCACCCAAAATTTCTGCTCAATAAAAGCTCTCACATGAGCCTCGAATGCGCAACTCCCCTCAATCCATCACGTGCGTTCCACATCCAGGACCCCACTTCTCTCAGAGTCCCGTGGCCCCCATTTTCTTTTCCAGGGTGGTGCGGCCCAGCGGCAGGACAGCCGCTTGTTATATCATGCTCCTGGGGTGTCCAAAGATTGAGCCGCACTCGACGTGCGTGTGCCTTCCCAAAGCATTTGATCTGGTATGGGGAGTTCCGTTGATTCGATCCCTTAAAAGCATCTGATTGGCCTGACGCGTTTCGCAATTAGCTTCCTCAGCGGCCATCAGAAAGAGTGCATGATCGTGACTCATTGACCCCATTTAAAGCGATATCGTGCGCCCTAGATGGGCAGGTCATATGACTTGACACGTTGCATTTAGGGAAACTGAGTCCTTTATTCTGTCCTGTATAAGTGCACCCAAAATTTCTGCTCAATAAAAGCTCTCACATGAGCCTCGAATGCGGCAACTCCCCTCAATCCATCACGTGCGTTCCACATCCAGGACCCCACTTCTCTCAGAGTCCCGTGGCCCCCATTTTCTTTTCCGGGGTGGTGCGGCCCAGCGGCAGGACAGCCGCTTGTTATATCATGCTCCTGGGGTGTCCAAAGATTGAGCCGCACTCGACGTGCGTGTGCCTTCCCAAAGCATTTGATCTGGTATGTGGAGTTCCGTTGATTCGATCCCTTAAAAGCATCTGATTGGCCTGACGCGTTTCGCAATTAGCTTCCTCAGCGGCCGTCAGAAAGAGTGCATGATCGTGACTCATTGACCCCATTTAAAGCGATATCGTGCGCCCTAGATGGGCAGGTCATATGACTTGACACGTTGCATTTAGGGAAACTGAGTCCTTTATTCTGTCCTGTATAAGTGCACCCAAAATTTCTGCTCAATAAAAGCTCTCACATGAGCCTCGAATGCGGCAACTCCCCTCAATCCATTACGTGCGTTCCACATCCAGGACTCCACTTCTCTCAGAGTCCCGTGGCCCCCCATTTTCTTTTCCGGGGTGGTGCGGCCCAGCGGCAGGACAGCCGCTTGTTATATCATGCTCCTGGGGTGTCCAAAGATTGAGCCGCACTCGACGTGCGTGTGCCTTCCCCAAAGCATTTGATCTGGTATGGGGAGTTCCGTTGATTCGATCCCTTAAAAGCATCTGATTGGCCTGACGCGTTTCGCAATTAGCTTCCTCAGCGGCCGTCAGAAAGAGTGCATGATCGTGACTCATTGACCCCATTTAAAGCGATATCGTGCGCCCTAGATGGGCAGGTCATATGATTTGACACGTTGCATTTAGGGAAACTGGGTCCTTTATTCTGTCCTGTATAAGTGCACCCAAAATTTCTGCTCAATAAAAGCTCTCACATGAGCCTCGAATGCGGCAACTCCCCTCAATCCATCACGTGCGTTCCACATCCAGGACCCCACTTCTCTCAGAGTCCTGTGGCCCCCCATTTTCTTTTCCGGGGTGGTGCGGCACAGCGGCAGGACAGCCGCTTGTTATATCATGCTCCTGGGGTGTCCAAAGATTGAGCCGCACTCGACGTGCGTGTCCCTTCCCCAAAGCATTTGATCTGGTATGGGGAGTTCCGTTGATTCAATCCCTTAAAAGCATCTGATTGGCCTGACGCGTTTCGCAATTAGCTTCCTCAGCAGCCGTCAGAAAGAGTGCATGATCGTGACTCATTGACCCCATTTAAAGCGATATCGTGCGCCCTAGATGGGCAGGTCATATGACTTGACACGTTGCATTTAGGGAAACTGAGTCCTTTATTCTGTCCTGTATAAGTGCACCCAAAATTTCTGCTCAATAAAAGCTCTCACAGGAGCATGATATAACAAGCGGCTGTCCTGCCGCTGGGCCGCACCACCCTGGAAAAGAAAATGGGGGGCCACGGGACTCTGAGAGAAGTGGGGTCCTGGATGTGGAACGCACGTGATGGATTGAGGGGAGTTGCCGCATTCGAGGCTCATGTGAGAGCTTTATTGAGCAGAAATTTTGGGTGCACTTATACAGGACAGAATAAAGGACTCAGTTTCCCTAAATGCAACGTGTCAAGTCATATGACCTGCCCATCTAGGGCGCACGATATCGCTTTAAATGGGGTCAATGAGTCACGATCATGCACTCTTTCTGACGGCCGCTGAGGAAGCTAATTGCGAAACGCGTCAGGCCAATCAGATGCTTTTAAGGGATCGAATCAACGGAACTCCCCATACCAGATCAAATGCTTTGGGAAGGCACACGCACGTCGAGTGCGGCTCAATCTTTGGACACCCCAGGAGCATGATATAACAAGCGGCTGTCCTGCCGCTGGGCCGCACCACCCCGGAAAAGAAAATGGGGGCCACGGGACTCTGAGAGAAGTGGGGTCCTGGATGTGGAACGCACGTGATGGATTGAGGGGAGTTGCCGCATTCGAGGCTCATGTGAGAGCTTTTATTGAGCAGAACTTTTGGGTGCACTTATACAGGACAGAATAAAGGACTCAGTTTCCCTAAATGCAACGTGTCAAGTCATATGACCTGCCCATCTAGGGCGCACGATATCGCTTTAAATGGGGTCAATGAGTCACGATCATGCACTCTTTCTGACGGCCGCTGAGGAAGCTAATTGCGAAACGCGTCAGGCCAATCAGATGCTTTTAAGGGATCGAATCAACGGAACTCCCCATACCAGATCAAATGCTTTGGGGAAGGCACACGCACGTCGAGTGCGGCTCAATCTTTGGACACCCCAGGAGCATGATATAACAAGCGGCTGTCCTGCCGCTGGGCCGCACCACCCCAGAAAAGAAAATGGGGGGCCACGGGACTCTGAGAGAAGTGGGGTCCTGGATGTGGAACGCACGTGATGGATTGAGGGGAGTTGCCGCATTCGAGGCTCATGTGAGAGCTTTTATTGAGCAGAAATTTTGGGTGCACTTATACAGGACAGAATAAAGGACTCAGTTTCCCTAAATGCAACGTGTCAAGTCATATGACCTACCCATCTAGGGCACACGATATCGCTTTAAATGGGGTCAATGAGTCACGATCATGCACTCTTTCTGACGGCCGCTGAGGAAGCTAATTGCGAAACGCGTCAGGCCAATCAGATGCTTTTAAGGGATCGAATCAACGGAACTCCCCATACCAGATCAAATGCTTTGGGAAGGCACGCGCACGTCGAGTGCGGCTCAATCTTTGGACACCCCAGGAGCATGATATAACAAGCGGCTGTCCTGCCGCTGGGCCGCACCACCCCGGAAAAGAAAATGGGGGCCACGGGACTCTGAGAGAAGTGGGGTCCTGGATGTGGAACGCACGTGATGGATTGAGGGAGTTGCCGCATTCGAGGCTCATGTGAGAGCTTTTATTGAGCAGAAATTTTGGGTGCACTTATACAGGACAGAATAAAGGACTCAGTTTCCGTAAATGCAACGTGTCAAGTCATATGACCTGCCCATCTAGGGCGCACGATATCGCTTTAAATGGGGTCAATGAGTCACGATCATGCACTCTTTCTGACGGCCGCTGAGGAAGCTAATTGCGAAACGCGTCAGGCCAATCAGATGCTTTTAAGGGATCGAATCAACGGAACTCCCCATACCAGATCAAATGCTTTGGGGAAGGCACACGCACGTCGAGTGCGGCTCAATCTTTGGACACCCCAGGAGCATGATATAACAAGCGGCTGTCCTGCCGCTGGGCCGCACCACCCCGGAAAAGAAAATGGGGGGCCACGGGACTCTGAGAGAAGTGGGGTCCTGGATGTGGAACGCACGTGATGGATTGAGGGGAGTTGCCGCATTCGAGGCTCATGTGAGAGCTTTTATTGAGCAGAACTTTTGGGTGCACTTATACAGGACAGAATAAAGGACTCAGTTTCCCTAAATGCAACGTGTCAAGTCATATGACCTGCCCATCTAGGGCGCACGATATCGCTTTAAATGGGGTCAATGAGTCACGATCATGCACTCTTTCTGACGGCCGCTGAGGAAGCTAATTGCGAAACGCGTCAGGCCAATCAGATGCTTTTAAGGGATCGAATCAACGGAACTCCCCATACCAGATCAAATGCTTTGGGAAGGCACACGCACGTCGAGTGCGGCTCAATCTTTGGACACCCCAGGAGCATGATATAACAAGCGGCTGTCCTGCCGCTGGGCCGCACCACCCCAGAAAAGAAAATGGGGGCCACGGGACTCTGAGAGAAGTGGGGTCCTGGATGTGGAACGCACGTGATGGATTGAGGGGAGTTGCCGCATTCGAGGCTCATGTGAGAGCTTTTATTGAGCAGAAATTTTGGGTGCACTTATACAGGACAGAATAAAGGACTCAGTTTCCCTAAATGCAACGTGTCAAGTCATATGACCTACCCATCTAGGGCACACGATATCGCTTTAAATGGGGTCAATGAGTCACGATCATGCACTCTTTCTGACGGCCGCTGAGGAAGCTAATTGCGAAACGCGTCAGGCCAATCAGATGCTTTTAAGGGATCGAATCAACGGAACTCCCCATACCAGATCAAATGCTTTGGGAAGGCACGCGCACGTCGAGTGCGGCTCAATCTTTGGACACCCCAGGAGCATGATATAACAAGCGGCTGTCCTGCCGCTGGGCCGCACCACCCCGGAAAAGAAAATGGGGGGCCACGGGACTCTGAGAGAAGTGGGGTCCTGGATGTGGAACGCACGTGATGGATTGAGGGGAGTTGCCGCATTCGAGGCTCATGTGAGAGCTTTTATTGAGCAGAAATTTTGGGTGCACTTATACAGGACAGAATAAAGGACTCAGTTTCCCTAAATGCAACGTGTCAAGTCATATGACCTGCCCATCTAGGGCGCACGATATCGCTTTAAATGGGGTCAATGAGTCACGATCATGCACTCTTTCTGACGGCCGCTGAGGAAGCTAATTGCAAAACGCGTCAGGCCAATCAGATGCTTTTAAGGGATCGAATCAACGGAACTCCCCATACCAGATCAAATGCTTTGGGGAAGGCACACAGCACGTCGAGTGCGGCTCAATCTTTGGACACCCCAGGAGCATGATATAACAAGCGGCTGTCCTGCCGCTGGGCCGCACCACCCCGGAAAAGAAAATGGGGGGCCACGGGACTCTGAGAGAAGTGGGGTCCTAGATGTGGAACGCACGTGATGGATTGAGGGGAGTTGCCGCATTCGAGGCTCATGTGAGAGCTTTTATTGAGCAGAAATTTTGGGTGCACTTATACAGGACAGAATAAAGGACTCAGTTTCCCTAAATGCAACGTGTCAAGTCATATGACTTGCCCATCTAGGGCGCACGATATCGCTTTAAATGGGGTCAATGAGTCACGACCATGCACTCTTTCTGACGGCCGCTGAGGAAGCTAATTGCGAAACGCGTCAGGCCAATCAGATGCTTTTAAGGGATCGAATCAACGGAACTCCCCATACCAGATCAAATGCTTTGGGGAAGGCACACGCACGTCGAGTGCGGCTCAATCTTTGGACACCCCAGGAGCATGATATATATATATATATATATATATACATATATATATATTTATTCACTTAAAAACAAAGGTACAGGGATGCTATCGTTAGGAAATAGAATTTAAAAAACCTTAATAATTCACTGAAAAAACCAAAGGCCACTTATACACTCATACACACAAGGATACATACAATCACACAGCCTCTCACTTAATATATGTTAGAAGTAGTATCACTCAGTAGTAGTGCACCTAGTATACTAATGTCACTTTTATAGTTGGTTAGTATATATGGTTAACACCCATAAACTCTTGAAAACACTTACACCCACTTGATGATGTCATCAGTGATGTCATTTGAGATGTCATCAGTGATGTCATCAGAGATGTCACTGACCATGTCATGTCACTAGCCATGTCATGAGTGATGTAATATGTGAGGTCATAAGCAGTGCATTGCGGGGGCGTAAGTTATAGTTGACTTAGGTAACTATAACTGCTGAATTTCACTGGTTTTGTGCGAGTGAAGTCTGAGCATAACTATAACGTCCCTGTAACCTTTGATTTTTTCAGTGAATTTCTACTTTTTAAAATTTTATTTCTGAACTATAACGTCCCTGTGACCTTTGGTTTTTAGTGAATTTCTAAGCTTTTTTAATTTTATTTCCTTACTGTAACCTGTAACCTTTGAGAGTGAGTGTGTGAGTGAGTGCATGAGTGTCTCAGTGGGTGTGTGAGTGAGTGTGTATTTCAATGGGTATGTGACTGGGTGTCAGAGTGTCTGAGTGGGCCTGGTAGTGTCTGCATAAGTGTCTCATTGGGTGTGTGAGTGGGTGCGTGAGTGTCTGAGTGGGTCTGTGAGGGGATGTGTGAGTGCCTGAGTGGGTATCAGAGTGGGTACATGAGTGTTTGAGTAGGTCTGTGAGTTGGTGTGAGAGTGTCTTAGTGGGTTTGCGAGTCCCTCCATGTGTGTATGAATTAGTCCGTGAGTGAGTGCATGAGTGTGTCTGTGAGTGAGTGTGTGAGTGAGTGTCTGAGTGTTTAAGTGGATCTGTGGGTGGATACGTGAGTATCTCAGTTGGTCTGTGAGTGGGTGCATGAGTTTCTCAGTGGGTCTGAGAGGGACTTTCCACATCCCTAGTGGAGGCACTAACATGGAGATAAATATAAACAATTACATATATATATATATATATATATATATATATATATATATATATATTCCACAGCAGGATCCCAGGGGTACCACCATCCAAGGAAAGGCGCAACACCAGGAAACAGACTCCAAAGGCAAAGTTAGAAAGTCAATGATGGTTTATTTGAGCATCAAATGTCCAAATGATGCGTTTCAACCGCCAGACACGCGGCCTTGATCACACTTCTTTTTTTTAAATGTGGTTTTGAGGGACTTTCCACATCCCTAGCGGAGGGCACTAACATGGAGATAAATATAAACAATTATATATATATATATATATATATATATAATATATATATATATATTTATTCACTTAAAAACAAAGGTTACAGGGATGCTATCGTTAGGAAATAGAATTAAAAAAACCTTAATAATTCACTGAAAAAACCAAAGGCCACTTATACACTCATACACACAAGGATACATACAATCACACAGCCTCTCACTTAATATATGTTAGAAGTAGTATCACTCAGTAGTAGTGCACCTAGTATACTAATGTCACTTTTATAGTTGGTTAGTATATATGGTTAACACCCATAAACTCTTGAAAACACTTACACCCACTTGATGATGTCATCAGTGATGTCATTTGAGATGTCATCAGTGATGTCATCAGAGATGTCACTGACCATGTCATGTCACTAGCCATGTCGTGAGTGATGTAATATGTGAGGTCATAAGCAGTGCATTGCGGGGGCGTAAGTTATAGTTGACTTAGGTAACTATAACTGCTGAATTTCACTGGTTTTGTGCGAGTGAAGTCTGAGCATAACTATAACGTCCCTGTAACCTTTGATTTTTTCAGTGAATTTCTACTTTTTTAAAATTTTATTTCTGAACTATAACGTCCCTGTGACCTTTGGTTTTTAAGTGAATTTCTAAGCTTTTTTAATTTTATTTCCTTACTGTAACCTGTAACCTTTGACAGTGAGTGTGTGAGTGAGTGCATGAGTGTCTCAGTGGGTGTGTGAGTGAGTGTGTATTTCAATGGGTATGTGACTGGGTGTGTGAGTGTCTGAGTGGGCCTGGTAGTGTCTGCATAAGTGTCTCATTGGGTGTGTGAGTGTCTGAGTGGGTCTGTGAGGGGATGTGTGAGTGCCTGAGTGGGTATCAGAGTGGGTGCATGAGTGTTTGAGTAGGTCTGTGAGTTGGTGTGAGAGTGTCTTAGTGGGTTTGTGAGTCCCTCCATGTGTGTGTGAATTAGTCCGTGAGTGAGTGCATGAGTGTGTCTGTGAGTGAGTGTGTGAGTGAGTGTCTGAGTGTCTAAGTGGATCTGTGAGTGGATACGTGAGTATCTCAGTTGGTCTGTGAGTGGGTGCATGAGTTTCTCAGTGGGTCTGAGAGTGAGTGCATGAGTCTCTGAGTGGGTCTGTGAGTGGGCACATGAGTCTGAGTGGGTCTGTCAGTTGCTGCATGAGTGTCTGAGTGGGTCTGTCAGTGGATGCATGAGTGCCTAAGTAGGTCTGTGAGTGGGTGCATGAGTCTCTGAGTGGGTCTATGAGTGGGTGTATGAGTGTCTCATTGGGTCTGTGAGTGGGTACATGAGTCTCTGAGTGGGTCTGTGAATGGGTGCGTGAGTGTCTGAGTGCTCTTTGTTTTGTCCTTTTCTGCTCTGTTTTGCCTTTTCTGCTTGGTTTTCTGCCCCCTGTTTTGCCTTTCCTACCCCTCTGCTTTGCCCTCTTCTGCTCTGTTTTGCCTTTCCTGCTTGGGTTTCTGACCTCTATTTTGCCTTTTCTGCTCCTTTTTCTGCTCTCTGTTCTGCCTTTCCTGCTCCTTTTTCTGCCCTCTGTTTTGTCTTTCCTACTTATTTTTCTGCACTCTGTCTTCCCTCTTATGAGACCCGGGAACCACCACCTCCCAGATACTTTACTGATATTAAGAAGGGGGCTGCACGGACCCCCCTCCATTGAGCTCCAAGAGCCCAGGGGAACGCCACCTCCCCGGGACTTTATTTTTACCAAAGGAGGGGGGCCGCATGGACCTCCCTCCTGGGGATTTCATATGCCCCAGGGACCACCACCTCCCCAGGGCTAACTTAAAAATTATGCGGGCCGCATGGACCCCTAGGGCCAGAGGACCACCACCTCCCTGGGGCCAAATACATTCTTTAAAGTGGGAGGGGGTCAGGTTGCCCCCTCCCTGGCCACATATGTCCCCGGGGACCCTTTCCCCCAGCCTCAACTCAATGGGGGAGGGGAGCCACATGGATCCCCGAGTCGATTTCGGCCCTGTGGACCCCATCCCTCAGGGCCCGGCCATGTCTCCTGGGTGCCCCCCAGGGCATCCAGTGTGCAGCATGGGGACCGCAGGGGAGCCTCTAGTCCCCCGTGGTCCCAGCCAGCTCCCTGCTTCAGCAGAAGCTGGCATTGCTCTCACAGACAGGGAGCTGCTAAACATGCAGCTCCATGTCTGTGAGAGCAATCATTTCGTCTCTTTCCCCGCAGGGAAACAGACAAAAACTCCACTCTCAACAAGTGGGAGTGGTTTCACAGCTGTCGCTTGCTGAGAGCGGAGTTCGTGTTTGCTCTGACTTGGTGGGAGCTGTCAAAGCTCCTGCCAAGTCAGAGCAAACAGCTATGTCCCGGGGTGGGCACCGCAGAATATAGAAGGGGATGGCCCAGGAGAGTGGCGGTCACCAAGGCCTAATATGGCTCCAGGAGGGGGCCGCGAGGCCCCGTCCTTCTATTTGCATGGGTTGGCCCCGGGAAGGTGGTGGTCTCCAGTGCCCTCCCAGTATTATTTATCGTGTAGGCCTCAGGGAGGTGTTGTCCCCCAGGCCTGGGGGGTCCGTGCAGCCCCTCACAATTTGTTGAATGTATTGCCCAGGGGAGGTGGTGGTCCTCGGGGCTTATAGTAAGCCCAGGAAGGAGTTGTGAGGCCCCCCTCCATAATTAAAATTAAAGCCCCGGGGAGGTCGTAGTCCCCGGGGCTCTAAGAGCCTTAGAAGCAGGGCCTTGTGTGCCTCACTCCTTTTTTAAATAAGATGCCCCTGTGGCCTGACCCACCTGGGGGCCCTTTTGAAAACAAGTTCAGGAGCCTGCACTTGTTTTTAAAAAAAATGTTTGCCACGAATTTCACGAATTTGCTGCAAATATTTCTTTTAATGTTTTTTGCCCTCCCGGGGTCCCTCTGTGACCCCAAGATTAAGGTTTTGCAGTCAGGGTATTGCTACCCTGCCCCCTTTTCTTTTTTTTACTTTTTTTGGGGAACTCGGCTGAAGCCAAGTCCCAAGATGGCTGCCAACACTTCCTGATTGAAGTGTTGGCAGCCAATCAGAGCTCTGCAGATGTCTGCACAAGCTCGTTATTATTCACGAATTAGCCACAATTGTAGATATGCAAATTTGGATTTCCTTTAATTTCTCACTACTGAACGGATTTACACCAAATAACTGAAAAAGTGATCTACATAACCAAATCTACCTTTCTGCCAAAATCGGTATAATTCTGTCCAGCGTTTCGGGTTGAAGGCGTGTCTAAAGATTCTATGGGAATTAACATGGGAAACACATTTATTTTGACTCCCCATTTTCTTGGCCCCCACTTGACGGATCACCACGACACTTTCCATGCACAACTAGAATTACTGGCACACTTTTTTGGGAAACTTTCGTGAAGATTGGTCAAAAGTTTGTCAAAGTTATAGGCAAATCAAAAAATGCTTTTCCTATGGAAACATGGTCCTAACTATACCTACAATACACACATATTACCCTTGTATCTGGACAAAGCTAAACCTCTCTGAAAAGCAATAATGATAGCGAAACACATGTCAGGGGTTGCTTTTATTCAGTCCAGGTTGGCTTGGTTGGTATTTTACCAATTCAAAGTTGTAATACTGTGCCTGGAGAGGTAAAAGGCTTTTGTCATTTTGCAGCTCGGCGTGGGTGGCACTGTGCTAATCATATGCTTAAAGACTTTGCTGTAGAAATGGCAAAATACTTTGTCTTTTTCTATCTCGGTGTGGATGACAATGTGCTAATCCTATGCTTAAAAACTTTGATAGAAAAGTAGACATTTGAGGTGAGCAAATTCAGAGTGTCGCTGTTGTTGGAGGGTGCTCTATAGAGGAGCTGCTCTCCATCTAAACTTGGGAACTTCCCAGGGTTCTCTGCTTCTTTTTTTGCATATCTATGCCTGAAAGGATGTTGTATATATATATATATATATATATATATATATATATATTTCGCACCGGAATTCCCAACCACACGGCTTCGGCGGAAAAAACGAGCCACTCCAATTGCTACGGTAAACACATTTAAAGATTTAATGGCACAAAAACAGACGCGTTTCGACCTCTCTCAGGGTCTTGGTCACATGACCAGTTTCTGTGTTCAGGAAGTTGAAATAGAAGTTACGGTATCCACGACACAGCCTGCTTCGTAAACAAGGTAAAAAGACTGTACTTCGTTTGATATGCATGTTTCAACTTCAATGTTGTTAAATAATAATCATGATTCACAATTCATTCATTGTAAAAAATGCTTATTGTTACTGCCACAGTTTGGGAGACACGTTGTAAACAGTTGGTGATTAGTGTGGTTAAGGTGGTAACAAATTACGACACAGTGCGAAACATCTGAAAGTAGCTGTAACTGGGTATACTGTGCTCGGACATCAGTGTGAACGATACAATTACTGCTATGTGTACAATAGTGCAGGGTATAGTACCCCTAGTACGGACTATTCACTCAAGTATGGTTACATACATTAAACCGAGAGTGAAGGTATAGTACCCAATCTTCACAAACCATATCCTGTGCGACTAACAAATGAGTGGTGACTCGACTCAGAGAACGGACTTCCGCCTCATGTGCTCTTAACAATACGGGTGGCTATTCCTCATTTCAGTAATATCCGTGGAATTCTGTCAAAACATGACAAACACATGAAGAAAGAAATACATTATTATTCGTACAATGTTTTCGATTTCACATATATATATGCATATTGATACAATTTCGTGCACACTGTATGCCTCAGCACACCTTTTCACCCATAATATACACTTATATCCACATTTTATTATCCACTATGATAAACTGTATTGCATGTAATATCTCCCAGGCAGTTACATCAAAAGAAAAAACTAAGGGCCCCATTACGATGGCGGGCGGACTTTGTCCGCTCGCCACCGTAACGGAAAACGGGACCGACCGCCAGAGGTGCGGCGGTCCCGCCAGGCCAATTAGGATGCGCCCGCCACACTGGCGGGCGCATCCTCGACTTTAAAATTGCGGCGGGCGGTGCTGTAAGCAGCACCCGCCGCAATGTTAAAGTCCATGTTGTGCATTGCCATGCACAACGTGACAGGCACCGCGCGGTGCCTGCCACCTTGTGCATGGCAATGAAGGGGGGTACCATAGGTACCCCCCAGTGCAGCCACCCACCCCACCACCCCCACCGGGGGCCTGCAATAGGCCCCAAAGTAATTTCCTGCATGCCTTTCCATGGCGGAGTCTCCGCCACGGTATGGCATTCCCACTGCAGGCATCATAATATGGGCTTTTTCCGCTCGGCAGAAAAGTGGCGGACGGTCTTTCTGTCCGCTGCGGTACCCCTCGCCATGCTAATATGGCAGGGGTAAAACAGGAACAGATGGCAGGCGGATCGCCACCGCCGGCTCGGCGGTGGCGATCCGCCCGGCATCCTAATAGGCCCCTTAGTTACAAAAAACACAACCAAGAAAACTAGTACAGTCTGTATGATAAGAAAAACCTGTTAAAACAAGGGATTACTAAGCAAATCCTGAACTCATATTGAGTTTGGGCCGGGTGCGGTTCGATACTTTAAAGATGCGAATGCAACTCTTCATCATTATTCATCCCCATGGGAAACATGCTGCCTGCTTGTAGGATGAAATGTGACTCTAGTCTACGCAATGCTTGTACTCGGTTCCCCCCTCTGGGGTGTTTGGGTACCGTGTCTAGTCCAAAGTACTTTCCAAGTGTCCAATCACTGTTATCGACATCATGGAAATGTTTGGCTATGCTGTAACTTAGATCTCGATTCGTTATAGCTCTCCAATGCTCTAAAATTGGCTTTTTCACCGGGAAGGTGGTAGACTCAATGTACCACTTGTTAGATGGACAGGTGATTGCATATACTACGCAATCTGTGCCACAATTAATGGTTCTAGGGATGTTCCAGAGTTTTTCTGTTCTCTCTAGTTTCACTTCCTTGACGTCATCACTATGGCTGCACGCTTTACACTTCCTGCATCTATGGAATCCTCCACTCTGGTCTAACCTGTTGGTTTTGCGTGGTTTAAGATGGCTATTTACTAAAAGGTCTTTGAGTTACAGGTTTTTTCTGTATGATACTGATGGTGTAACCCCTAACTTGGTTTTCAGAAGTGAGTCCTGGGTGAGGATATCCCACCTTTTCTTCAGGATCTGTTTGAGACTGACAGCTTGTGTGTTAAATGTGGTTATGAACCTTATGGGGGTTGTGTTGATGTCTATTTCCTTCTTCGTCTTGGGAGCTTAATAAAGGGCCTCGTTTCTCTCAATGCTGTCTGCTTTGATTATTCCCTTACGCAGCATCTTAGTGGAGTACCCCCTTTCCTTAAATCTCCCTACCAAGTCTTTCTTTGTCTTTTGATAGGAATCTTCAGAGCTACAGTTAAGTTTCGCTCTGAGTAGTTCCCCGTATGGGATACTCCATCTGAAATTGGGTGGATGGCAACTTGCCGCATGGGGTATAGAATTCCCTGCGGTTTCTTTTCTATGGAGGTCAGTAGAAAGGTTTCCTCCCTCAACTGTAGGTTTTAAATCAACAAAGTCAATCATTTCTTGGCTGTGCTGCATGGTAAACTTTAGGTTCATGTTGTTACTGTTCAGTTTGGCCACAAAGTTCAACAGATCACACTCATCACCCTCCCACACAAAGAAAATATCATCTATAGAGCATAGCCAAATATTGAAATTTTTTGTCCAAGGTTCCATGTCATCATTCCAAAGCACCTGCTTCTCCCACGAGCCTACCGTTAGGTTGGGATAGCTGGGGGCAAAGCAGGTGCCCATGGAAGTCCCTTGTATTTGTTTGAACCTCATGCCATTAAACATAAATACATTTTCTGTGAGACACAACTCAATCATTTGGAGAAGCATGCGTGTGTGACCTAGAAGGTGTATGTTACGAGTCTTAAGAAAATCTTGACATGCCCTCAACCCGTCTGTGTGTCAAATGTTCATGTATAAGCTCTCTACGTCAAGGCACACCATCCAATGTCCCTATCCCCAATGTAAATTTTGGATTTTCTGCAAAAAATCCTTTGTGTCCCTCACGTATGAGTTCAAATCTTTGACATACGGAAACAAAAAGTGGTCCACATAGATGGACGTGTTCTCTAGTAAGTAAACTGTGCTTTGAGGACACGATCGGGCGCCCTGGGGCATTGGTACTGTTTTTATGTACCTTAGGTAGGAGATAAAAGGTTGGGGTAGTCAGTGTTTCATTCTGTAAGAATTGTTTTTCATCCTAATTAATGAGTTGGTTGTCGAACCAATTTTTTAACAGGTCAGAATACCTCTGTTGTAGGTTAATCAGGTAAGATTTGTCTACCCTTTCATAACATGTCTTGTTGTTCAGTTGTCTATTCGCTTCCTGGATGTATTTCTCTCTACTCAGGATCACAATGTTCCCCCCCTATCGGATGGTTTAATGATAACATTCTCATCCTTTTGTAATGTGGTAATGGCCTCCCACTGTTCGTTAGAGATATTCCTTCTCTTGGGTGTTTTATGTCAGTTTCAGGATGTCGAGGATAACAGCCCCGTGAAACACATCGATGTTGTCTTTAGGTGTTTGAGAAATGTGCTTGGATGTGGCCCTAAAGTCAGTCTTACTAGCTACGCTAGTGTCAATCCCCAAAGTCTGTCGTATTTCTTCGTCCCGTATGTGGTCAAAAGGGTTGAAAGGATTAAAAGAACCCTCCCTTTGTGTAGTAGGCAATTCGTTAGACAGGTTATGTAATAATCTCAGTGTTTCTATGTCTTCGATATTAAATGTGGATGTGTGTCTTTGAACTGGACCACTCATTACCTGTATGTTCTCTTTCTTACGCATTGAGTGAATTTTGAACAGCTTTAATTTGCGCACAAATTTGTATAAGTCCACACG
This sequence comes from Calotriton arnoldi, assembly GCA_963921515.1. Classification (NCBI taxonomy): domain Eukaryota; kingdom Metazoa; phylum Chordata; class Amphibia; order Caudata; family Salamandridae; genus Calotriton; species Calotriton arnoldi. Next base: position 103,223 of record CAWUFW010016683.1, on the reverse strand, counting down.
TGTCTGTGCGTAATCAAGGGGCATATCGGGGCAGAATGACAAACCCAATTTGCATATCTATGCCTGAAAGGATGTTGTGTGTATATATATATATTCACTGAAAAAACCATAGGTTTTATGGACAGTTATAGTTAGTTGGACATTGCACTCGTACAAAACCCGTGAAATTCCCCGTTATAGTTAGTTCAGCTAACTATAACTCGCGCCCGCAATGCACTGCTGATGACGTCACATATTACATCACTCATGACATGGTCAGTGACATCACTGATGACATCACTGATGACATCATCCAGTGACTGTGTGTTTCTGTAAAGTTTAAATATGTTTAATATATATAGGGAAAGGCGTATTGCAGAATGAGTGGGTGTATAAGTGTCTAAATGGATGATTTAGTACGTGCGTGACTGACTCTACAAGTGAGTGATTAAACGTATCTTACTGAATGCATGGGTTAGTGACTAAACTGTGTGAATGTCCGTATCCGTCTGTTTGTTGGTGTGTAAGTGGATGCATGGATTTGCGAATAGCTACATGAGTGTCTATATGGGTTATTGATTGGTTCACAGAGTATCTGTATGGCTGCCTGAGTGTTTGTGTGGGTGGGGTGTGTGTGACTCTGTACATAGATGTGTGAGTGGGTGATTCACTGGGTGCATGATTTCAAGAGTGCATCTGTGATGGACTGCTTGGGTGGGTGAGTGTGTGTATGGGTGTGTTAGTGAGTGAATGTATATCTCAGTGGTACATGTGCGAGTAACTACATATGTAAAAGGCAGTATATATGTGTGTTAGAGTATTTAAATGGCTATAAGTGAGAGTGTGTGATTGTGAGAGTGGCTGTATGGATGCATGTGTGCTTGTATCAGTTATTGTATAAGAGCATAAGAATGTGCTAGTATTTGTATGAGTAAGTGAGCTGGTGTGTGTATAACTGTATAGGTGAGTAAATGGGTGTGTGATTAATTTTTGCATGACTGACTAGGTGTGTGAGTACCTCTATGGATGAGTGGCAGTGTGTGAGTGTTTATATAGGTGTATGAGTGCATATGATAATCCTGTACTGAGTGACTGTAAGTATGAGTGACTGTACGGGTGAGTGAGTGGATGTGTGTGTAGACCTAAGAATCAGTGAGTGGGTATGTAGTTATTGGTGTTGGAGTGTCTATGGTTTTGCGAATAGCAGTCTGTAATTTAGAGTGGGTGTATGAAAGGTTATATTAAGGTGTGAGGAGGTGCATCAGATTATCACGTAGATGATGTCATCAGTGATGTCATTTGAGATGTCATCAGTGATGTCATCAGTGATGTCACTGACCATGTCATGAGTGATGTAATATGTGACGTCATCAGCAGTGCATTGTGGGGCGCGAGTTATAGTTAGCTGAACTAACTATAACGGGGGAATTTCACGGGTTTTGTACGAGTGCAATGTCCAACTAACTATAACTGTCCATAAAACCTATGGTTTTTTCAGTGAATTTCAAAGGTTTTTTAAATGCTAATTTCTAACTATAACGTGCGTGAAACCTATGGTTTTTCAGTGAATTTCAAAGCTTTTTAAATGCTAATTTCTAACTATAACGTGCGTGAAACCTATGGTTTCTTCAGTGAATTTCAAAGGTTTTTAAATGCTAATTTCTAACTATAACGTGCGTGAAACCTATGGTTTTTCAGTGACTTTCAAAGGTTTTTTAAAAGCTAATTTCTAACTATAACGTGTCTGAAACCTATGGTTTTTTCAGTGAATTTCTAAGGTTTTTAAATGCAAATTTCTAATTATAACGTGCGTGAAACCTATGGTTTTTCAGTGAATTTCAAAGGTTTTTTAAATGCTAATTCCTAACCATAACATGTCTGAAACCTATGCTTTTTGTCAGTGAATTTCAAAGGTTTTGTAAATGACAATTTTTAAATGTATAAATTGTTATATTTATTTTTTGATACTGATTTACTACATTATCTTTAAACTATTTATTTTTAGATATTTTATTTTTTAAATTACATTGTAATTACATTATACATTACATTACAAAATATACTTTCTCACAATCAATTACTTTAGTTTAAATACTTTGCAAATAGGCAATAGACTTTTAAGTACAGTAGTTACAGTTGTTGCAATGGGCAACACAATTTCAAACACAATGCAACATTGAGCTCAATGGGAATTTCTAGTTAAATGCAATTAGTTACTTTATGGATTACTTTTCTAACCACAGGACTGGATCCTAGACTCAGTCCTGGGACATCTCCTGTAAACAGTTGAGTAAAAGCGTTTTGGTTACAGTAGTGATTTTTAAGGAACATTATTGTATTTTAAAAGTTGACACCGAAACTTTTTCACATAGAATCACCAATGTTATCCTATGGGAGGAAATTCACTTAGCAGGTAAGTAGTGTTATCGTTACTTTTTCTTACTCAGTGGTGGATCCTGGATCCAGCACTGGTGCATCTCCTGTAAATAGTTGAAAGAATGCGTTTAAGTCATACAGGCGATTTTTAAGGAATATTTGTAGTTTGTGAAAATCGACACTTTGAAACTTTTCTGCTGAAAACCAGACAATGGATTCCTATGGAAGGAAATACAAGTTACTGGTAAGTACTGTTAGAATTACTTTTCAGGGTCAGTGCTGGGCTAAAAGATGCGATACAAAAGGGGATGATGGACGGAACGTTTGAGCCAATCAAACACTCACCCCCAGTCAACTGATCTGGGTTTAATCCATCATCATTCTTTAGCTCACTCCACCACCCCAGTTCAGACATGGCCATATGCAAATCAGTCTGACCCTGTGCCTCATGGGAACAGTCCAGCCCGAACTGCCAAGCCATGTCTTCCCTGGACCGGAAACAAGCATCCTAGGACCGGTTTCTGGCATTCCAGCCGTCATCAGCCAGGCTTGCTTGAATCCAGTGGCAAAGTGAGCAAGGGACCCACGTCTGGGCATACCCCGCCAACTTAGGGCGAACAAAGCGATACAAAGGGGATGATGGACGGAGCGTTTGAGCCAATCAAACACTCACCCCCAGTCAACTGATCTGGGTTTAATCCATCATCATTCTTTAGCTCACTCCACCACCCCAGTTCAGACATGGCCATATGCAAATCAGTCTGACCCTGTGCCTCATGGGAACAGTCCAGCCCGAACTGCCAAGCCATGTCTTCCCTGGACCGGAAACAAGCATCCTAGGACCGGTTTCTGGCATTCCAGCCGTCATCAGCCAGGCTTGCTTGAATCCAGTGGCAAAGTGAGCAAGGGACCCACGTCTGGGCATACCCCGCCAACTTAGGGCGAACAAAGCGATACAAAGGGGATGATGGACGGAGCGTTTGAGCCAATCAAACACTCACCCCCAGTCAACTGATCTGGGTTTAATCCATCATCATTCTTTAGCTCACTCCACCACCCCAGTTCAGACATGGCCATATGCAAATCAGTCTGACCCTGTGCCTCATGGGAACAGTCCAGCCCGAACTGCCAAGCCATGTCTTCCCTGGATCGGAAACAAGCATCCTAGGACCGGTTTCTGGCATTCCAGCCGTCATCAGCCAGGCTTGCTTGAATCCAGTGGCAAAGTGAGCAAGGGACCCACGTCTGGGCATACCCCGCCAACTTAGGGCGAACAAAGCGATACAAAAGGGGATGATGGACGGAACGTTTGAGCCAATCAAACACTCACCCCCAGTCAACTGATCTGGGTTTAATCCATCATCATTCTTTAGCTCACTCCACCACCCCAGTTCAGACATGGCCATATGCAAATCAGTCTGCCCCTGTGCCTCATGGGAACAGTCCAGCCCGAACTGCCAAGCCATGTCTTCCCTGGACCGGAAACAAGCATCCTAGGACCGGTTTCTGGCATTCCAGCCGTCATCAGCCAGGCTTGCTTGAATCCAGTGGCAAAGTGAGCAAGGGACCCACGTCTGGGCATACCCCCGCCAACTTAGGGCGAACAAAGCGATACAAAGGGGATGATGGACGGAACATTTGAGCCAATCAAACACTCACCCCCAGTCAACTGATCTGGGTTTAATCCATCATCATTCTTTAGCTCACTCCACCACCCCAGTTCAGACATGGCCATATGCAAATCAGTCTGACCCTGTGCCTCATGGGAACAGTCCAGCCCGAACTGCCAAGCCATGTCTTCCCTGGACCGGAAACAAGCATCCTAGGACCGGTTTCTGGCATTCCAGCCGTCATCAGCCAGGCTTGCTTGAATCCAGTGGCAAAGTGAGCAAGGGACCCACGTCTGGGCATACCCCCGCCAACTTAGGGCGAACAAAGCGATACAAAAGGGGATGATGGACGGAGCGTTTGAGCCAATCAAACACTCACCCCCAGTCAACTGATCTGGGTTTAATCCATCATCATTCTTTAGCTCACTCCACCACCCCAGTTCAGACATGGCCATATGCAAATCAGTCTGACCCTGTGCCTCATGGGAACAGTCCAGCCCGAACTGCCAAGCCATGTCTTCCCTGGACCGGAAACAAGCATCCTAGGACCGGTTTCTGGCATTCCAGCCGTCATCAGCCAGGCTTGCTTGAATCCAGTGGCAAAGTGAGCAAGGGACCCACGTCTGGGCATACCCCCGCCAACTTAGGGCGAACAAAGCGATACAAAAGGGATGATGGACGGAACATTTGAGCCAATCAAACACTCACCCCCAGTCAACTGATCTGGGTTTAATCCATCATCATTCTTTAGCTCACTCCACCACCCCAGTTCAGACATGGCCATATGCAAATCAGTCTGACCCTGTGCCTCATGGGAACAGTCCAGCCCGAACTGCCAAGCCATGTCTTCCCTGGACCGGAAACAAGCATCCTAGGACCGGTTTCTGGCATTCCAGCCGTCATCAGCCAGGCTTGCTTGAATCCAGTGGCAAAGTGAGCAAGGGACCCACGTCTGGGCATACCCCCGCCAACTTAGGGCGAACAAAGCGATACAAAAGGGGATGATGGACGGAACGTTTGAGCCAATCAAACACTCACCCCCAGTCAACTGATCTGGGTTTAATCCATCATCATTCTTTAGCTCACTCCACCACCCCAGTTCAGACATGGCCATATGCAAATCAGTCTGACCCTGTGCCTCATGGGAACAGTCCAGCCCGAACTGCCAAGCCATGTCTTCCCTGGACCGGAAACAAGCATCCTAGGACCGGTTTCTGGCATTCCAGCCGTCATCAGCCAGGCTTGCTTGAATCCAGTGGCAAAGTGAGCAAGGGACCCACGTCTGGGCATACCCCGCCAACTTAGGGCGAACAAAGCGATACAAAGGGGATGATGGACGGAACGTTTGAGCCAATCAAACACTCACCCCCAGTCAACTGATCTGGGTTTAATCCATCATCATTCTTTAGCTCACTCCACCACCCCAGTTCAGACATGGCCATATGCAAATCAGTCTGACCCTGTGCCTCATGGGAACAGTCCATCCCGAACTGCCAAGCCATGTCTTCCCTGGACCGGAAACAAGCATCCTAGGACCGGTTTCTGGCATTCCAGCCGTCATCAGCCAGGCTTGCTTGAATCCAGTGGCAAAGTGAGCAAGGGACCCACGTCTGGGCATACCCCCGCCAACTTAGGGGCGAACAAAGCGATACAAAAGGGGATGATGGACGGAACATTTGAGCCAATCAAACACTCACCCCCAGTCAACTGATCTGGGTTTAATCCATCATCATTCTTTAGCTCACTCCACCACCCCAGTTCAGACATGGCCACATGCAAATCAGTCTGACCCTGTGCCTCATGGGAACAGTCCAGCCCGAACTGCCAAGCCATGTCTTCCCTGGACCGGAAACAAGCATCCTAGGACTGGTTTCTGGCATTCCAGCCGTCATCAGCCAGGCTTGCTTGAATCCAGTGGCAAAGTGAGCAAGGGACCCACGTCTGGGCATACCCCCGCCAACTTAGGGCGAACAAAGCGATACAAAAGGGGATGATGGACGGAACGTTTGAGCCAATCAAACACTCACCCCCAGTCAACTGATCTGGGTTTAATCCATCATCATTCTTTAGCTCACTCCACCACCCCAGTTCAGACATGGCCACATGCAAATCAGTCTGACCCTGTGCCTCATGGGAACAGTCCAGCCCGAACTGCCAAGCCATGTCTTCCCTGGACCGGAAACAAGCATCCTAAGACCGGTTTCTGGCATTCCAGCCGTCATCAGCCATGCTTGCTTGAATCCAGTGGCAAAGTGAGCAAGGGACCCACGTCTGGGCATACCCCGCCAACTTAGGGCGAACAAAGCGATACAAAGGGGATGATGGACGGAACGTTTGAGCCAATCAAACACTCACCCCCAGTCAACTGATCTGGGTTTAATCCATCATCATTCTTTAGCTCACTCCACCACCCCAGTTCAGACATGGCCATATGCAAATCAGTCTGACCCTGTGCCTCATGGGAACAGTCCAGCCCGAACTGCCAAGCCATGTCTTCCCTGGACCGGAAACAAGCATCCTAGGACCGGTTTCTGGCATTCCAGCCGTCATCAGCCAGGCTTGCTTGAATCCAGTGGCAAAGTGAGCAAGGGACCCACGTCTGGGCATACCCCCGCCAACTTAGGGCGAACAAAGCGATACAAAGGGGATGATGGACGGAACGTTTGAGCCAATCAAACACTCACCCCCAGTCAACTGATCTGGGTTTAATCCATCATCATTCTTTAGCTCACTCCACCACCCCAGTTCAGACATGGCCATATGCAAATCAGTCTGCCCCTGTGCCTCATGGGAACAGTCCAGCCCGAACTGCCAAGCCATGTCTTCCCTGGACCGGAAACAAGCATCCTAGGACCGGTTTCTGGCATTCCAGCCGTCATCAGCCAGGCTTGCTTGAATCCAGTGGCAAAGTGAGCAAGGGACCCACGTCTGGGCATACCCCCGCCAACTTAGGGCGAACAAAGCGATACAAAAGGGGATGATGGACGGAACGTTTGAGCCAATCAAACACTCACCCCCAGTCAACTGATCTGGGTTTAATCCATCATCATTCTTTAGCTCACTCCACCACCCCAGTTCAGACATGGCCATATGCAAATCAGTCTGACCCTGTGCCTCATGGGAACAGTCCAGCCCGAACTGCCAAGCCATGTCTTCCCTGGATCGGAAACAAGCATCCTAGGACCGGTTTCTGGCATTCCAGCCGTCATCAGCCAGGCTTGCTTGAATCCAGTGGCAAAGTGAGCAAGGGACCCACGTCTGGGCATACCCCCGCCAACTTAGGGCGAACAAAGCGATACAAAAGGGGATGATGGACGGAACGTTTGAGCCAATCAAACACTCACCCCCAGTCAACTGATCTGGGTTTAATCCATCATCATTCTTTAGCTCACTCCACCACCCCAGTTCAGACATGGCCATATGCAAATCAGTCTGACCCTGTGCCTCATGGGAACAGTCCAGCCCGAACTGCCAAGCCATGTCTTCCCTGGACCGGAAACAAGCATCCTAGGACCGGTTTCTGGCATTCCAGCCGTCATCAGCCAGGCTTGCTTGAATCCAGTGGCAAAGTGAGCAAGGGACCCACGTCTGGGCATACCCCGCCAACTTAGGGCGAACAAAGCGATACAAAAGGGGATGATGGACGGAACATTTGAGCCAATCAAACACTCACCCCCAGTCAACTGATCTGGGTTTAATCCATCATCATTCTTTAGCTCACTCCACCACCCCAGTTCAGACATGGCCACATGCAAATCAGTCTGACCCTGTGCCTCATGGGAACAGTCCAGCCCGAACTGCCAAGCCATGTCTTCCCTGGACCGGAAACAAGCATCCTAGGACTGGTTTCTGGCATTCCAGCCGTCATCAGCCAGGCTTGCTTGAATCCAGTGGCAAAGTGAGCAAGGGACCCACGTCTGGGCATACCCCCGCCAACTTAGGGCGAACAAAGCGATACAAAAGGGGATGATGGACGGAACGTTTGAGCCAATCAAACACTCACCCCCAGTCAACTGATCTGGGTTTAATCCATCATCATTCTTTAGCTCACTCCACCACCCCAGTTCAGACATGGCCATATGCAAATCAGTCTGACCCTGTGCCTCATGGGAACAGTCCAGCCCGAACTGCCAAGCCATGTCTTCCCTGGACCGGAAACAAGCATCCTAGGACCGGTTTCTGGCATTCCAGCCGTCATCAGCCAGGCTTGCTTGAATCCAGTGGCAAAGTGAGCAAGGGACCCACGTCTGGGCATACCCCCGCCAACTTAGGGCGAACAAAGCGATACAAAAGGGGATGATGGACGGAACGTTTGAGCCAATCAAACACTCACCCCCAGTCAACTGATCTGGGTTTAATCCATCATCATTCTTTAGCTCACTCCACCACCCCAGTTCAGACATGGCCATATGCAAATCAGTCTGACCCTGTGCCTCATGGGAACAGTCCAGCCCGAACTGCCAAGCCATGTCTTCCCTGGACCGGAAACAAGCATCCTAGGACCGGTTTCTGGCATTCCAGCCGTCATCAGCCAGGCTTGCTTGAATCCAGTGGCAAAGTGAGCAAGGGACCCACGTCTGGGCATACCCCCGCCAACTTAGGGCGAACAAAGCGATACAAAAGGGGATGATGGACGGAACGTTTGAGCCAATCAAACACTCACCCCCAGTCAACTGATCTGGGTTTAATCCATCATCATTCTTTAGCTCACTCCACCACCCCAGTTCAGACATGGCCATATGCAAATCAGTCTGACCCTGTGCCTCATGGGAACAGTCCAGCCCGAACTGCCAAGCCATGTCTTCCCTGGACCGGAAACAAGCATCCTAGGACCGGTTTCTGGCATTCCAGCCGTCATCAGCCAGGCTTGCTTGAATCCAGTGGCAAAGTGAGCAAGGGACCCACGTCTGGGCATACCCCCGCCAACTTAGGGCGAACAAAGCGATACAAAAGGGGATGATGGACGGAACATTTGAGCCAATCAAACACTCACCCCCAGTCAACTGATCTGGGTTTAATCCATCATCATTCTTTAGCTCACTCCACCACCCCAGTTCAGACATGGCCACATGCAAATCAGTCTGACCCTGTGCCTCATGGGAACAGTCCAGCCCGAACTGCCAAGCCATGTCTTCCCTGGACTGGAAACAAGCATCCTAGGACTGGTTTCTGGCATTCCAGCCGTCGTCAGCCAGGCTTGCTTGAATCCAGTGGCAAAGTGAGCAAGGGACCCACGTCTGGGCATACCCCCGCCAACTTAGGGCGAACAAAGCGATACAAAAGGGGATGATGGACGGAACGTTTGAGCCAATCAAACACTCACCCCCAGTCAACTGATCTGGGTTTAATCCATCATCATTCTTTAGCTCACTCCACCACCCCAGTTCAGACATGGCCATATGCAAATCAGTCTGACCCTGTGCCTCATGGGAACAGTCCAGCCCGAACTGCCAAGCCATGTCTTCCCTGGACCGGAAACAAGCATCCTAGGACCGGTTTCTGGCATTCCAGCCGTCATCAGCCAGGCTTGCTTGAATCCAGTGGCAAAGTGAGCAAGGGACCCACGTCTGGGCATACCCCGCCAACTTAGGGCGAACAAAGCGATACAAAGGGGATGATGGACGGAACGTTTGAGCCAATCAAACACTCACCCCCAGTCAACTGATCTGGGTTTAATCCATCATCATTCTTTAGCTCACTCCACCACCCCAGTTCAGACATGGCCATATGCAAATCAGTCTGACCCTGTGCCTCATGGGAACAGTCCAGCCCGAACTGCCAAGCCATGTCTTCCCTGGACCGGAAACAAGCATCCTAGGACCGGTTTCTGGCATTCCAGCCGTCATCAGCCAGGCTTGCTTGAATCCAGTGGCAAAGTGAGCAAGGGACCCACGTCTCGGCATACCCCCGCCAACTTAGGGCGAACAAAGCGATACAAAAGGGGATGATGGACGGAACGTTTGAGCCAATCAAACACTCACCCCCAGTCAACTGATCTGGGTTTAATCCATCATCATTCTTTAGCTCACTCCACCACCCCAGTTCAGACATGGCCATATGCAAATCAGTCTGACCCTGTGCCTCATGGGAACAGTCCAGCCCGAACTGCCAAGCCATGTCTTCCCTGGACCGGAAACAAGCATCCTAGGACCGGTTTCTGGCATTCCAGCCATCATCAGCCAGGCTTGCTTGAATCCAGTGGCAAAGTGAGCAAGGGACCCACGTCTGGGCATACCCCCGCCAACTTAGGGCGAACAAAGCGATACAAAAGGGGATGATGGACGGAACGTTTGAGCCAATCAAACACTCACCCCCAGTCAACTGATCTGGGTTTAATCCATCATCATTCTTTAGCTCACTCCACCACCCCAGTTCAGACATGGCCATATGCAAATCAGTCTGACCCTGTGCCTCATGGGAACAGTCCAGCCCGAACTGCCAAGCCATGTCTTCCCTGGACCGGAAACAAGCATCCTAGGACCGGTTTCTGGCATTCCAGCCGTCATCAGCCAGGCTTGCTTGAATCCAGTGGCAAAGTGAGCAAGGGACCCACGTCTGGGCATACTCCCGCCAACTTAGGGCGAACAAAGCGATACAAAGGGGATGATGGACGGAACGTTTGAGCCAATCAAACACTCACCCCCAGTCAACTGATCTGGGTTTAATCCATCATCATTCTTTAGCTCACTCCACCACCCCAGTTCAGACATGGCCATATGCAAATCAGTCTGACCCTGTGCCTCATGGGAACAGTCCAGCCCGAACTGCCAAGCCATGTCTTCCCTGGACCGGAAACAAGCATCCTAGGACCGGTTTCTGGCATTCCAGCCGTCATCAGCCAGGCTTGCTTGAATCCAGTGGCAAAGTGAGCAAGGGACCCACGTCTGGGCATACCCCCGCCAACTTAGGGGCGAACAAAGCGATACAAAAGGGGATGATGGACGGAACGTTTGAGCCAATCAAACACTCACCCCCAGTCAACTGATCTGGGTTTAATCCATCATCATTCTTTAGCTCACTCCACCACCCCAGTTCAGACATGGCCATATGCAAATCAGTCTGACCCTGTGCCTCATGGGAACAGTCCAGCCCGAACTGCCAAGCCATGTCTTCCCTGGACCGGAAACAAGCAACCTAGGACCGGTTTCTGGCATTCCAGCTGTCATCAGCCAGGCTTGCTTGAATCCAGTGGCAAAGTGAGCAAGGGACCCACGTCTGGGCATACCCCTGCCAACTTAGGGCGAACAAAGCGATACAAAAGATGCAGCACTGAGGTCTCTCCTGATAACAGGTGAGTAAATCGGAATTCGTAGTTCGGCTGATTTTAGATGAATATTTTAAAGTTCCAAAACTCCACACTTAGAAGAATTTCCAAGTGAAACCAGTCAATGTTAGCCTATGGAAGGAAATTCAAGTTACTGGTAAGTACGGTTAAAATTACTTTTCAGGATCAGTACTGGGCTCAAAGATGCAGCACTGAGGTCTCTCCTGATAACAGGTGAGTAAATCGGGATTCGTAGTTCGGCTGATTTTAGAGGATTATTTGCGCAATGGTGAAGGAAGGGAGTGGGGCCTGAGGTGACATGTCTGCAAACACGCCCCGTGGCGCGTTTTAAGTTGGGGGGTTAAGTCCCCTTGAATCATGAGGGTCCCTGAGGCGTTGCAGAGAGGTGTATAAAGGGGCGGGGCCTCTGTACACCTCTCTGCAACACAGCCCCCTGGCGCATACTGGAGGTTCCTGGTGGGCTAGTTGGCCCCCAGGGACCCCCAGTATTCAGGGGAATTACTTCCCCTTCTTAAAACGCGCCAGGGGCGCGTTTGCACACTGCTGCAGGGAGGGCGGGGCCTCCGGCACGATGCCGTTTTTTGGTTTTTTCCTTTTTTTTTATGGGAGGGGGGCTGCGTGGCACCCCTTCCCTTAGCCACTTTGGCCCCGGGGGCCCCATCCCCCGGGGCCTCAGCATTTTTTTTTTTTATTTAAAAAAAAAAAAACGGGAAGGGGCCGCGTGGCCCCCTTCCCTGGGCCTCTATTGGCCCCGGGGACCCCATCCCACGGGGCATGCCCTCTTTTTTTAAAAAAATTAAAAAAATATTTGGAGGGGGGCTGCGTGGCCCCCCTCCTCATGCCATTTAAGGCCCCGGGGACCCCATCCCCCGGGGCCGGCCTTGCCCTTTTTTTATTTTTTATTTATTTATTTTTTAATTGGGGAGGGGGGCTGCGTGGCCCCCCCTCCCAGGCCACTTATGGCCCCGGGGACCCCATTTGGGGCCTGGCCTCTCGTTGGAGACTGTGGGGGGGTCCCCAATACCCCCACAGTCCCAGCCGGCTCCCCGCCTCCTGCGGGAGCCGGCATTGCTTTTCCACATGGGGAGCAGCTAACATGCTGCTCCCCGTGTGGAAAAGCAATTGAGTTTGCAGTTTGAAAGAGAGAGCAGGTTTCCTGTCTCTCTTTCAAAATGCAAACCAAGTTTGCTATGACAGGACGGAGCCGCGATGCTCCCGTCCTGTCATAGCAAACTACAGTGTCCCGGGGATAGGCACCCTGGGACACTGCAGGAGCCGGCCCTGGGGGGGGGGGTGGTCCCCAGGGCCATCACTGGCTCCAGGAGGGGGGCCACGTGGCCCCCCTCCCAACTTGTTCAAAGCCCCGGGGAGGTGGCAGTCCCCGGGGCATGTGGGGGGGCTGGAGCCCCCCCACACAGGTTTTTAAAATAAAAAAAAAACAGCCCCGGGGGGTGGCGGTCCCCGGGGCAGCGGGAGGGCGCACAGCCCTCCGCCATCATTTTTTATATAAAGCCCCGGGGGTGGCGGTCCCCGGGGCTTGGGGGGCCTTAGAGGCCCCCCCATAAACAATAAACCCACCCCCGCATGCCCCTGGAACTTGGGCCACCCAAGGGCAAATTTGCATCGAAGCGCGGGAGACCGCGCTTCGATTTTTTTTTTTTTCGGCAGGATCCGCGCACCCTGAGCGCATCCTGCCGATTTAAAAAATAAAAAATGCTTTTTCTGCCCAGGGGTCCTTGTGGGACCCCTGAGCAGGCCTAGGGGGTCAGGGTGTTTCTACCCTGCCCCCTTTGTGCGTTTTGCGCACTTGTTTTTGTGCCTCGGTTCTACCGAGGCACAAAATGGCTGCCAACACTTCCTGATTCGGAATGTTGACAGCCACTTGACAGCCAATTAGCATGCAGCTCGTGATCGGGACGGTGCGCGCAGGGTGCGCTCAGGGTACGCGGACCCTACTCGGCCATAGATATATATGTGACTTTACTTGTGATTTTCTCAGAAACTACTGAACGGATTTACACCATTTAAGCAAAAGGCACGACACTGAACCAAGGGCTACCTCTATGCCAAATTTGGTGTAATTCCGTTCAGCAGTTCGGGCTGTAGCTGCGACTAAAGGTTCCTATGGAAAAATGAATGGGGAAAACGCGTTTTGGGAACCCTCTTTTTTCTCGGCCCCCGCTTGACGTATCACCCCGAGACTTTCAGGATAGGAGCGGACCGGAGCGCCCCAACAAGTTGGAAGCTTTCGCGAAGATTCGTCAACCGGCGCCAACGTTATTTTAAATAGAATGTTGCGGATTTCCTATGGATAATAGGTCCTAACTATAACTATCTACTGGCGACCGCCAGTAGATTATATATATATATATATATATATAGATTTACATGTAAAACTTTTTTATTTCAAGTAAATGCCGTTCAGAATTTCTCAATACTTTCTGCCAATTAAAGTGACACATTCTCAGCTGCTGTTATAGCTGTGATGATGCAATCCAATTGATAAATTAGTTATAGACAAACGAGAGAGGACTGCTGCTGTTCTGATGTGAATACCATGTCTCTGGCAGCCGTAATTATGTGGTCAACTTTGTATATTATCACAGGGTAGCACCCTCGTTTTCACCACTCATCATAAATACAGTCTCTGATGACAGATACACAATTATTTCTTCAATAGATCTAAAAAATGTCGGGGCTTGTCATCTTTTTATCACATATTTAGTTCATTTCGCACTGCTCTCCCAGCTCAACATTACATTTTTTCAGAAGCTCATTTGTATGTTGGCTGTGCTACTTTGCAAATAGTCATTTAATTGAACAATGCCCCTCACCACTGCTGCAATATAAAGGTCTTGTGGCACGTACCCGTATGTATGTATATCACATAGGGGGCAAACATTATGAGGGAATCCCCAAACTTGGTCACTTTTCAAAATAACATAGGAATTCCCAGAGTCAAATTTATCAAAGGATACTCTGCCTTGCCTAAAAGTGTGGTGGAACTCATAATTGATAATGGGGTAACTTATAGCTGGCCACTGTCCTGTTACCAATGGCCTAGTAGGGTTCCCAATTGCAGGAGTGAGGAACTTCTACATTTCCCACTGTGCCCAAGCTTAAACAGTACACATACCAAACCTTTTAAAAGGACAGAGAATGATTTTAAGCACCCAACACCACACCCCTCATTGCTGAAGGAGGATATTTGGTTTCACCCTCATTGCCCAAGAGCTGGGAATGATGTGCCTATTAAACTCTAACTCATTTCAGGAGGGGTAACAAATCTCATGCACCAATGGGCAGTGCACAGGGACAACATCAATCCACCCTTGGTTTTAGTAGGGAAAACTGCCTAAATTCCTCCCTGTCATTAGACAAAGTGAGGAAGTCTAACAAAATGAATGTCTCTCCCATTGGGAAGAAACACCTTCTGAACTTAGTCAAGGTGAAGGGGGCAGATTAAAAGAAATGTTGCCCGAAAAACTGTTGCTGAGTGAAAGAGGGACATCAAACAACACCAATCCTCGAGCAAGGCAGTGGGAGCAAAAGTAAACCAACTCCTCTGCTTGGACAAGGCAGGGGGATAAGTCCTCTAATGCCCTTAACCTTGGGTAAAGAGGAGGGAACTACAAATTACCCTTCACTACAAACAAAACAACAGTGAGGCCTTGATTAAAGCAAAGAAGTGAAACCTCTTTGCTGTATTTTATCTCTCCCAGTGTCCATGAGAATCAGGAGATATTGAAAAAAATAGCAGTAACTATTCCTCCACCCTTGGGTAAGGATGCTGGAGACAGAGAGTACACCCCTGACCTTGGGAAAGGTGGTGAGCCAACAAAGGACGTCCTCCCACTCTTAAACAAGGAAAGTAGAAAGAAATTCAGCCCCTACCTTTGGGTAAGGTGCGATGAGTGAACAAAGAGCCTTCTTTGCTTTTGGATAAGGCAGAAGGGAAGTACGAAGGACAAATGAAAAACCCCTCTCCACAACATACCTCTCACCATTGGACAAAGGGAAAGGAGAGATGCACCCCACCTATAGTCAAGGGGGATTCATAAGTGACAGCCATTCAGCATCCTTTTGACAATTGCAAATGGGGCACTGAACCAGATGGCGAATCTTTTTTTTTTCCCCAAAAAATGTTTATTTTTATTTTCAAAAGCTGCAAGCATGGCTTTAAGACAACAATACAATAGCTCTCCGAGTACTGTAGGCAGCCTGGTTAGGATGAGAGACAATGGTACAATCATTTTCAACACGGTACAGTAAGTAAACATGAATGGCACTATATCATTATTGAGTAGGCATGGCGGCATCATCACGAAGTCCATATTAGTCTATCCATCACGCCAATATTATTCAGTATTTATGTGGGCAACCTCTGCATTTATAGGTCACTCTTTCCGCAGCCATAAATAGATCCATACCCGTCCTCCATTCAATAAGATTGGGTGTCTCAGAGGTTCCCCATCTCTTAGCTAAATCTCGCTTGGCGACTACCAATTCCAGGTTACATAACAGTAGTTTCATACGTGGTAGATCAACATCATTAGGTATGCCTAGGAGGATATATTTGTGATCATCAGGAATTTGGGTCTTCAGTATCACACTTAATTCTGACCGTATTCAACACCAGTATCCCTGTATGAGGAAACACAGCCATAAAGTGTGAATTAAATCTCCCCGGTCCCTTCCACACTGCAGGCAATCGGTCAATGGTGTTCTGCACATCTTATGGAGACGGGTCCTGTCATAGTATGTCCTGTGTAGAATTTTCAATTGTATGAGACATAACTGGGATCTGATTGCCACTTCCTGTGGGAACATTAGTGCTGCTTTCCAGTCAATATCTTCAGATGTACTTACGTGTACCTCCCATGCTAGTCTCAGTTTTTGGAGGGTATCCAGCATATTGTTGTTGATAGTTTTATAGGTGTATGATAATACCTTTTCAACTAGCTCATCCATTAGGAGTCTACCTTCTAAAGGGGCGTATTCTGGGCGATCCGGCTGGGGTTGTTTTCAGCTTTCTATGTGCATGCAAGTTGTAAGTATTTATATTGCTGGTGGTCGTGTAGTTGAAATTCACGCTGTAGGGAGGTAAAGGGCATTAGGGAGTGGCCTTCTAATAGATCTCCCACTTTGGAAATACCTATGCAGTTCCAAATCATTTCCTCCAAGGCTGTACCCAACAATAGTGCGTTTCCCGCGTGATTTTGTGCTTCCACCAAATATAAGAATTCGTCTTGTTCCAAGCTTTCAAGGTAATTTGGGTAGCTGGTAGGAAAGCAGATTTCCCTGTACCGCCATTGAGGAAATGGTGATGTGAGAGTGTCTGGAATTGAGTCTGTTCAAGGGCATAGGTGGGGTTACCACTGTCCATATATCATCAGTCATTGATTACTATTAAATGGGACGCCCAGTAGTAGGCCCGGAGATCAGGGAGGCCTATGCCTCCATTATATGGGCTGCGCTGCAATTTACGTAGTGCTATTCTCGGATAACTGCCATTCCACAGGAGTTTTCTCAGTTCGCTCTTGATGCAAGTGAAAATCTCATCCGAGAGTCTATAATATGTGTTTTGGAAAGCGTATATAAATTTTGGAAGAGTGATCATTTTAAATATTGCCACTCTTCCCAAGAGTGTAAGGGGAAGTCACTTCCAGTGGGCTGCATCTGATTTGAAATCATTTAGTATTGTGTTAACATTGTGTTGAATACATTGCTCCGGGTCTGACGTGGCATAGATCCCTAAATATCGGAACCCTTCCCCAGATATTTTGAGTTGTTGTGGGAGGTGAAAGAGCCCGCCGACAGGAAAAAGTATAGATTATTCCCAGTTTATCGTATATCCAGAGTAGGAACGATAGCTTCCGAACACATGGAAGATGACTGGGATGGAGTCTGTGGGTCGAGTAAGATACAGCAGAAGGTCATCTGTGTACAGGGATATTTTTTCTTCTGGGATGGGAGAGCCCTTCATTTGAAAATCTTTAATGTCAGGGTGAGTGCGAATCAAACAAGCCAGAGGCTCCAAAGTTAGGGCAAAGAGCAGCAGGGAAAGTGGGCAGCCCAGCTGGGTTCCTCTCTTAATGGGAAAGTCGGGAGACAGCATATTATTTGCCCTGACTGCAGCCATCAGTTTTGTATAAAGTAGGTTTATCCATTACCTGAAACGGGGTCCGAATCCTAGTTTCTGCAGGATTTGCATCATGAAAGGCCAGTGAATCGCATCAAAGGCCTTTTCAGTGTCGAGTGAGATGAAAAGATGAGGGTCTCACCTATGTTGGGCCTGTGCAATCCAATTATGTAGTCTACGCAAATTTCCTGTGGTGGATCATTTCGGCATAAAGCCAGATTGATCATTGTGGACTAAGGAGGTGTTCACTCTCAGTAGTCTGGTGGCTAAGATGGCAGCTAAGACCTTGGTTTACGCATTTATCAAGAAAATTGGGCGATACAAGCCGCAGGAGGTGGAAGGTTTCCCCGTTTTGTATATGACTATTATAGTGGCCCTGTGGATGTCTGGCAGGAGGATGCCATCTTCCCGTGCTTTGCGATAGAGGTGGAGTAAGTGGGGAGCTAGTTTGTTTTCTAAAAAATTCGGCTGGGAGGCCATTAGGGCCAGGGGTCTTTCCGGGGTTTAAGCGAAGGATGGCATTTTGGATGTCTTCGAAGGTCATGTTCGCATCAAGAGAATCACGGTCATCGTTGGGCAGGGTCAGGTGTTCAATATCCACAACGTAGTCATCGATTTGGGAGGGGGTCGCCAAGGGTCGTTCGTCCTACAGGGCAGTATAATATTTTGTGAATTCCCTTAATATTTCTCTGTCTGTGGAATATAGGGTGCCCTCCATCCTTGAGAAATCCACCTGGCTTCAACTTCCCATCGGCTCAGCCAGGCCAGCAGTTTCCCGGCTTTGTTGCCAACTTTATAGAGGCGATATTGTGTGGCAAGCATATGCTGGTGTACTGTGTCAGTGGCCAGTTTGATATATTCCATTCATATGGTGTCAATCCTACGTTTTAATAACGAGTGTGGTTGAAGAATGTGTTTGGCCTCTACCTTCAGCAGCCACAACTCGAGCTGTTCTATCTCCCAGTTAGCCCTCTATTATTTTGAAGGCAATGATATTTTGAATTCTACCTCACATAACTGCTTTATATGCTTCCCACATTGTAACAGCTGAGTCGACCGAGTGTTTGTTCTGATTCGGTCCGAATTTCACACATCGTGGTTGTGTCCCTTAGTTCCCAAGGGTTTAGTCTCCAAGCATTAGTGGCGGAATGGGGTTTTTGCCCTAGTGTCACACACAGTGGGGAGTGATCAGAGAGGCCTCTCGGTAGGTAGCCAGCCCTATATATCTGCCCGATTTTGCCTGCCGGTGTGAAAATATAATCAAGTCTAGAGTAAACTTTGTGGGACCCCGAGTAGTAGGAGTATTCACAACGTAATGGATGATGTTTCCTCAACAGATCAGTAAGACCCAGTGTAGAGTTAATAAACTGGGCAAGGGGGGTGTTCCTGCCTAAGTGAGATGCCCCACCCATTCTATTTAACGGTTATTACGTCATTGAAGCCACCTCCTAAGATTTGTAGAGAAGAAGAAGTTTCTAATAGAATGTCAGTAAGTTTAGCTAGTGTGTAGCCCTGAAGACGGGGGCTTAGGCACTGATTAGTGTGACATTTCATCTCTCCCAAACGCCCTGAACTGAAGCATATATACCCAGGGTATCTAGTCAGGATTTCTGCACTCAAAAAGGGGGTGTTTTTCAGATCAATATTGCTACTCCTCGGGACCCGGATATAAATCTTGCATGTGCCAGGGTGGTATATGCTCCTCTGGCCAGGAAACGACAGAGGTTGCCTTTGAGATGCGTCGCTCCTAGCAGGGTTACGTCTGGTTTGAGGCGTTTAAGGTAAGTGGCCACCAGCCCCCGTTTAATCTTATTACACATCCCATTCACATTCCAAGTGAGGATGAAGTGTTGTCAAGATTGTCAGTAGTGCTCATTACTATGAGATGGTACTGAGTGTTCTATACCCCAGCCCTTGGCTGCATCTAAATCAATTTTATTGTGTCTCTTTCACCATGTGATATGCAACAACAACCATGAAAATGAAACAAATGCAACATTTAGCTCAATAAGCCCCTCTCCCCATCCCCACATCTGTGTCCCTCAGCAATGGGCAATGGAGACACACTGCAGGCCCAATTCGGGGGATCTTTTGCCCTCCCCATTATAACTATTAAAAAAATAATCAAATCGAACAAAGGAAGAGTCATAAGAATTGAGTCTAGTAGAGTAGGGAGGAGGAGGGAAGAATCGGTAAGAGGGACGGGGAAGAAGAACAGACGGAGAAGAATAGAGGTGATAAAGGAAAAAAGGTGAACAAGGAGAAGGCACTCAAAGCTGTCAAGTAGATGGTGGTATCCAACATAAAGCGTGCTCTCTCAGGAGTCAGAGTAGCTTGTCTCTGTAAGTTCACAGTGAGTTCCACTGGTCATTCGGTTGCCACTACCTGATTCTGATGTTAAGAGTCTGCGATGTGGGTTTGCACAAGCAGGGTTGTTACCATGGTGTCTTGTTCAAGTGCTGTGATGTCTCGTACCAATGGATGAATGCTCTCAATCTCAGATGAAGAGCCCGGCCTGTCAAGGTGTGGCTGTGAGGTTGCATGAGAGATACGGCTCCAAGGTTGATGGATTTCCAAATTTACATTATCTTCTGCCTAAGACGACCAGTGCCTGTGTCTCCTCTGTGTTTTGGTCAGGTATGGAGTCTTCCAGCCAGATGCTGTGCTTTTGCGGGTCCGCTTTTTGTGCGACCAGGGGTTGGCCTTTGGTCTAGTGGTTGAGGCGTCTGGCATCCAGCTTCCTTTGCAGGGCTGGACTGAAACTGCGGTCATTCCTCCAGCCAAGCCCAGGATTCCTCCAGGGAGTGAAAGATGAAGGACTTTCCCTGGTAGAGAATTTTTAACTTAGCCGGGGACAGTAGCTTGTATTGTAGTTGCAAGGCGAAAAGTTTTGTTTTCACAGATTAGAATGTGCGCCGCTGGCGCTGGACCTCTAGGCTATAGCCTGGGAAGATCATGATCTTCGAGCCCTCATACCGCAAATCTCCTATTTTACATGCCTCCCTAAGGATCATGTCCCTATCTAGGAAGTTAAGGAACTTTGCAATGATGGGGCTTGGGAAAGCCCCCTGGAGGGGGCTTTCCTCTTAAGGCTCTATGGGCCCGTTCTATTACAAAACATGTGGAGAAGTGTTCATCAGAAAATGTGGTTTTCAGCCAAGAGGTAAGGAATTCGCTGGTGGTGTTGCCTCGACACCCTCCGGAAAACCGACAAATCAGAGATAATTGTGACGGGCCCATTTTTCAACGTTTTCAGTGCACCATAGGATGTCGGTGTTGATCTTCCGTTGCTCCTCAGCTCCTATCTTGAGACCCTGGACCAAATCTTACATTTTGGAGAGTCTCGTTTCCGCCACCGTTACTCTATCAGAAACATTACGGAGGTCTTGTCTTAGGAGGGATACTTCTGGATGTACTTCTCCAATTTTGCCTTCCAGGGCCATTTTGGAGGTTTGAATGGCAACACAGTAGGTCTGTGTTACTCGGGCCAGGGGCTTTGCCCTCCATTTGGTCCGCCGGAGGTATAACTACTGTAGCATAGCGGTCTAGTTTGCCCTGTCGGGATTTCTTGGGTTTCTTTATCTTTAACCATGTTTGCGGCTAGTTCTCTAAATTAGCAATCAGGTACATGGTGATCCTTATCTGACTGAGTGGAGGTAGGCCCTTCCCGTTGTAAGTACAGAGCAGATGAGGGGGATAAGGGGTCTCCTCTTGGGCTAATGTGGGCTGTTTCCCAGTGCTGTATATCATATGGATGAGGTCATATGTGGAGTCTGGCCCCAAGCCACTACAGCGAGACAGGCCAAAGGTGTCTGTGGTTTATTGAGTGTAGCTGCCAAACCCAGAGAGATGTGGTGACCGCCCACCGCTGGCCCACTGTTCAATCAATATTGTTAGTGTCACTCGCTTAGCGATGCTTGCCGCTGAGCAGACAGCTTCTCTTCAACAAGGTGCTCTGAGGTTTACAGTTATGACATATATAGGGGAATGAAACCCCAGCTGACAGTCATTCCATGGAAAGACACCATAAATAGAAGTAATAATGAGCAGTGGCCTACTCTCACTGGACAGGTCCGTAGCGCCGAGCAGTCTCTCCGCCAGCGGCAGCCGCTCCAATGGGATGAGATCGCTGGTGCCATGATTTATCCTCCCCAGGAGCTAGGAGTGGCTAGGCCCCCAGGGCTTGGGGCCTCAGAAGGGGAGAGGAGGTAGAAGGCGATAGAGCCCACCTCAGGTGGCTTCAATGCACTTGCATGGCAGGGAGGGCCGGGTAGGGCACTAGGTCAAAGTCCGATGACCTCCCCGCATCACAATCACCCACCTCACAATTGCAGGGCTCCTGGGTACATCTCGGCCACAATCATGACTCAGAACAGGCCGCAGTCCAGGCCCGCTGCAGGGAGGCAGGCCGCCCAGGAGGTCTTCTGGTCACAGGATTTCAGCAGGGGGAGAACTACCTCACGCTCAGCCCCACGGATGGCCTTCAGGTCATCTCTTGCAGGCCTCACTGCTCTCCCAAGGCATAACACAATCCGGCCCTCCTTGTAGGGCCTCTGGGAGCTCTTCAGGGGAAAGACAGGGCCCACAGCGCGGCGTCTTTCTGCTGCTCTGTGCCACAGCTGCGACGGCCCAGAGACTCATGGCCGGGCCGCTGGGGGTCTAGCCCGATCAGCAGCGTCCAAAGTCCCGGGCACCGATGCCTCAGCAGTAAGGGGTAGCCACTCACCACCTCGGCTTAGGCGCCTGGCTCCTCCACTCTGCCATTAAGAGCTGCGCGGCCTGACCACCATTTTCTTTCTGGTGCAGCAGTCGCTTCCCTGAACTCCTGTGTTCCACTGTCAGGCTACTGGCTCTCGGAGGATGCTCACGATGGAGCAGAGTCAGGGCAGCAGTATTGTAGCAATAGCTGGTGCACCGATGGCCTTTGGAAGGGCAGGATTATGAACGGATTCAGCTTCAGTGTCCAGAGTTCACGGCAAGTGCATCCTATCCTGCCATGTTGCTGGCTACGCCCCAGATGGCAATTCTTCTGCGCCTCCTTCACCCGCAAAAAATGATGGAGGGATGAGACAACTGATAATTGCCTGGTACTTTGTTCACAATACTGAAAAAAACATATTTTAAATGAGACTTGCCACAAATCTAAGAAGAGCTATACATCTATAAAAGCGAATTACATTTGTTGAAAAAACTAAAGTTAAACTGGAATTAAAGTTGACAAGGGTTGTAACACAAAAGTTAAAAAGCTATGCAATTCACACATTAAGGTACTATTTTAACTTATATTCCACAAGAGGTACACACCTGGGGGCAGATTTATCAAAAAGTCAAGACAACTTTCTGTGTTGCGTTACATGACAGGGAGAGAGCAATAATGTGCCCATATCTACTAGTATATGACACAATCCTGCTTTCTCCCTGCTCTTGCACACTGTACTGCTTAGCGCTGATGCAGGCACCCTTGCACTATGGTGCAAGGGTGCCTGCGTTATAAGCAATATTGTTTTTTGCAGGAAGGCACACCTTCATGCACAAAAACAATCCTAGGAGGCATTTTTCTCTTTCTTCATGTGCTGCATAATGCATCACACGCAGAAAGAGGAATTAACTAGGAGAAATAAAGATATTTCTCCTCTTTATGCCTCTGTTCGGAAGGCATACTATTTTGATGCAATCCCAGGTTTTTTAATAATCTTTTTCTAATAAATCTGGCATTGCATCAAAATCCATGGATGGATGCATGGGAACGCCTATACTCTGCCCATGGAATGCCTTCCTAATGCAGTGTAAAGCAAGGCAGCAATTTGCACTACCTTTGATTACTCTGGATGCGTGGCTGAGTAAATTCTACTAAAGGGCTTGCGTCACCTTGCCTCTTGTAAATCTAGGCCATAACATTTAACTCACGCTTCCACCATCACGTTGCAAATGAAAAGTGAATGAGAGACAGAGTAAGTAGGATGGTGACTGTTTAAGAGGAATATATGATGTTACTTAGCATACCGTTACTCCGCAGGTATTTACTTCGAAGTTTTTACTTCGCAAATACCTTTACTACGCATGATTTTAGTGTGCATGCTTTTACTTCGCAAATATATACAAATACATTAAAAATGCTTTTACTTCGCAGTTAATTATTACGCATACCGTTACAATGCGTTATTGGTACTTTAAAACAAAAAATGTATCGTAATAGTAACCTATCCCCTGGCACGCACCCTGTTCCCTAAAAATACCCCCTACACCCCAAAACCCTATCTCACCCTGACCCCTAAAAATATCCCAGTACCCCAAAACCTAAACGCACCCTGAACCCTAAAATTACCCCCTACACCTCAAAACCCTAACCCACCCTGACACCTAAAATTACCCCAGCACCCCAAAACCTAAACGCACCCTGAACCCCAAAAATACACCAGCACCCCAAAACCTTAAACGCACCCTGAACCCTCAAAATACTCCATGCACCCCAAAACCCTAACCAACCCTGACCCCTAAAATTACCCCAGCACCCCAAAACCTAAATGCACCCTGAACCCCAAACATACCTCAGCACCTCAAAACCTTAAACGCACCCTGAACCCTCAACCCTCAAAATACCCCATGATACCCCATGCCCCCCAAAACCCTAACCCACCCTGACACCTAAAATTACCCCAGCACCCCAAAACCTAAACGCACCCTGACCCCAAAAATACCCCAGCACCCCAAAACCTTAAACACACCCTGAACCCTAAAATTACCCCCTACACCCCAAAACCCTACCCCACCCTGACACCTAAAATTACCCCAGCACCCCAAAACCTAAATGCACCCTGAACCCCAAAAATACCCCAGCACCCCAAAACCTTAAACGCACCCTGAACCCTAAAATTACCCCCCACACACCAAAACCCTAACCCACCCTGACACCTAAATTACCCCAGCACCCCAAAACCTAAACCCACCCTGAACCCCAAAAATACCCCAGCACCCCAAAACCTTAAATGCACCCTGAACCCTAAAAATACCCCCTACACCCCAAAACCCTAAACCACCCTGACCCCTAAAAATACCCCTGTACCCCAAACCTAAACGCACCCTGAACCCCAAAAATACTCCGGCACCCCAAAACCTTAAACGCACCCTGGTCCCTCAAAATACCCCATGTGACCCAAAACCCTATCCCACCCTGACCCCTAAAAATACCCCAGTACCCCAAAACCTAAACGTACCCTGAACCCTAAAATTACCCCCACACCTCAAAACCCTAACCGACCCCTAAAATTACCCCAGCACACCAAAACCTAAACGCACCCTGAACCCCAAAAATACCCCAGCACCCCAAAACCTTAAATGCACCCTGCACCCTAAAAATACCCCCTACACCCCAAATCCCTAACCCACCCTTACCCCTAAAAATACCCCTGTACCCCAAAACTTTAATTTGCACAGTAACTCCATCATGCGTAGTAAGTGCATGCTAAGTAATGGAACATGCGTAGTAAATGCATGCTAAGTAAATGCATGCTAAGTAATGGCATCTGCGAACTAAAATATGCGTAGTAATGGTAATACGAAGTAATGACCGCGTAGTAAAGGTAGAATACAGTTTAAGAGATTTTATGATTGTGTGACTAAGTATCTGGACTGACACTGAATTTAAATAGTGGCTGTGAGGTTTCTTTGTGTGTGAATGTTTTGGTATTTTGTGAAAGCATTTGACATTAATGATATAATTGATTGGTTTGTTGTTTTGATCATGAGGTGTTATTGTACGTTGTGATATACTCCTTACATGCCAGGGTTTGGTAAGGCTTTCTATATTGTAATGTGTTGTTACACATTTCTTATCAGCAACATGTGTATTTCATTCAAATTTAATCGCTATAGATGTAAATCTTGATATTGCACATTGTGTCATTTGGCATTATGTGTGTGTACAGGCAAGGTGTTGGAAATAGCATATAGTTTGTGAATTCCACCTCTTTTTGGGTTTAGAGTTTGAACTTCTTTTATCAAACCCACTCTAACTTTATTTGTGTTTTGTTTTATGGGATTTCATTGCATTTTAATAGTTGTGCTGCTCTCATCATTTCAAGGTTGATTATTGTTTTGAAGCAGATATTCGCAAACTATTTCTAACAGCTATGAGGTTTGCAAACATCATATACAGAGACGTTTTAAGGCATGGGCAAAGTGGGCTCTGGCACAGGGCCCCACCCTTTCAGGGTGACCTTCTTGAATAATTCTTAAACAGATTGTTTTAAATATGTTTTCTTTTAATTTTATTTTGTGGGTGATGTGTGAGAGTCTATTACAGACATTTGCAGAGCAATGTGTTTATGTTTCATTCAAAATCCATAAAAAGTTTCTTTTAGATCAAAACAGTACGTCATATATGAGAAATGGGAGAATCTCACAGAAATATTTGCAGTAATTTTAATGAGCTGCTGCTGTGCTACAATATTGAAAACACAGGTCACTATCCCTGAATATTAGATGTAAAGTAACACATTTAGAATTTCCGCTGCGCCTTGCTCTGCCGCTGAAGCCCCCCTAGCAGGGTTCGAGACTGCGCTGCTGCCTGGTACTCTTTTGTCCCTGTATTTGCGCCGTATTTTTCATACTATTTCATTACTGCCTCCCTTCCTCCTGTATCAAGCTAGATTTCCTTATCTTTATCTCTTTTTGACTTTGATTGCGCGCCCCTGCTGACTGCTGCTTGCATCTTCCCCTTTGTGCTGCCTGCCGTCAGTTTCTCTCCCCCCCGTTCCCGCCGAATTCCTCTGCCCCCTGCTCCCGCCTCCCAGATACACGTCCCGCCCCCCTCCCCTACTTAATGGTGGCCGCTACGCGGTTGGGCCGCTGGCGCGCCGCTGGCCCGCCTAAGGCAAGCCCGACCGCGACCAGCGCCAGGAACCCTGGCCCTCCCAGGCCCCACCGCTACGACTCATCAACCCTCCACGCACTCAACCCCGGAAGTCACACCAACTGCGCAAGATCCTCGTCCCAACACCACCCATGGGCAGTTCTCGTGCAGACCCTGCAACAGATCCTTCACCATCGACAAAGCTCCCACTACCGCCGAAGGCCCGCCTGATGCACGCACCACCGAAACCCTGACTTGCATCCTCCTCAACGTGCGCCCCCTGCACCGACATGCCATAGAAATCTGGGACCTGATCGACACCCTCTCGCCCGACGTCGCCTTCTTCACGGAAACCTGGACCAACGCCACCTCTGGCCCCGACATCGCCACTGCCATCCCAGACGGCTACAAGATCCAGAGAAAGGACCGCCTGCACCGCCCAGGAGGAGGACTCACCATCGCACACAAGACCCCCCTCCGACTCTCCACATCCAGCACGAGTGACCACCACTCCAACACAGAGCACCTCCACTTCCAGATCCAGACCAGCCCCAGGACCATGCTACGCGGCACCCTCATGTACAGACCGCCAGGACCTCGCACCCAACCCGCAACTACCATCGCCGAGCTCGCCGCACCCCATGCCATCACCTCCAAGGACTACATTCTACTCGGGGACCTGAACTTCCACCTCGACAACTACAACGACCCCGACTCCACCACTCTCCTCGACAACCTCGCCAACCTAGGACTGAAGCAGCTTGTCAACACGCCCACCCACAGAGCAGGTCACACCCTCGACCCCATCTTCGCGGGAGGAACAAACATCCGCTTCAGCCACACCACCCAGCCCCTCTGGACGGACCACCACTGCGTCCACTTCACTTTCAACTCCACCACCGCACCCAAGCCCGCCCCGCGCCTGCCACGACGGAACTGGAGCAAGGACACATAGGAACACCTCAACACCACCCTCCGTAAAAAAAACCCCAGCGCCACGACCGACACCAACGCCGAAGCCAGGGAATTCCACCGCTGGATCTCCTGCTGCACCAACAAGCTGGCACCCCTCCACCATCCCACCAAACAACGCCCTCTGAAGGCCGCCTGGTTCACCACAGAACTTCAAGAAGCCAGGCGCACCTGCAGACGCCTAGAGAAAACCTGGCAAAACCAGAAAACCTCAGAAGCACAGAACAGCCACAGGAGCGCCCTGAAGGAATACCACCAGCGCATAAGAAACACCAAACGGACCTTCATAAGAGACAAAGTCCAGACCAATGCGACCAACGCCAAGGAACTGTTCAACGTCATACAGCAGTTCGCAAAACCCTCCAGCGAAGCCACGGACATCACACCCTCCCAGGAACTCTGCGACAAGCTCAGCTCCTACTTCCATCTGAAGATCAAGGTCCTCTACGACAGCTGCAGCGAACCAGCGCTGGACACCACCCCTCTACCCACCGCCGCCGATAAGCCGACCATCACAACCTGGGATCCCGCCACCATCAAACTCATCACCACCACCATGAAGAAAACACACTCAGGAGCCCCAACGGACCCCTGCCCACCGCACGTATTCCACAGGGCCGCCGCCGCCATCGCACCTGAACTATAACGGACCATCAACGCCTCCCTCAGATCCGGCATCTGCCCAGATGACTGGAAACGGGCGGAGGTGAAACCCCTCCTCAAGAAACCAACGGCCGACCCAACGGACCTGAAAAACTACCGACCGATCTCTCTCCTCCCCTTCGCGGCCAAAGTCACTGAGAGACTCGTAAACACCCAGCTGACCACCTTCATCGAAGAAAACTCCATCCTAGATGCCTCCCAGTCTGGATTCCGCAGCAACCACAGCACCGAGACCGCCTTCCTCGCCGCCACCGACGACATCCGCATACTACTCGACCAGGGACACTCTGCGGCCCTCATCCTTCTAGACCTCTCTGCAGCTTTCGACACCGTTTCACATCGCACGCTCGCAGCCAGACTTCGTGATGCGGGAATACAAGGAGCCGCCCTCGACTGGATCCAATCCTTCCTCTCCGGCAGAACCCAGAGGATTCGACTCCCGTCCTTCCTCTCGAACCCAAGGAAATCAACTGCGGAGTACCCCAGGGATCATCACTCAGCCCCACGCTCTTCAACATCTACATGGCCCACCTCACCGTCATCGTTAGACAGCATGGGCTCAGCATCGTATCCTACGCCGATGACACCCAGCTCATCCTCTCACTCACGAAGAACCCCGAAAACACCAGACTCTGCTTCCAGGAAGGAATGAAGAACGTGGCAGCCTGGATGAAGGACAGCTGCTTGAAGCTCAACTCAGAGAAGACCGAGGTCCTCATCCTTGGACCCTGCACCTCCGCCTGGGACAACACCTGGTGGCCCCCTGCCCTCGGGAACCCACCCACCCCTACAGACCACGCTCGGAACCTCGGCATCATCCTTGACTCCTCCCTCTCCATGAACCGCCAGATCAACGCCGTTGCATCCACCAACTGCCTGCGCATCCTCCGTAAGACCTTCAAATGGATCCCCCCGACTGCAGAAGGACCGTCACCCACGCACTCATAACCAGCAGACTGGACTACGTCAACGCCCTCTACACCGGAATCAACAAGTCCCTTCTACACAAACTCCAAACCATCCAGAACGCCGCAGCCAGACTCGTCCTCGGGACACCGCGTCATGAGCACATTACCCAACACCTACGTGACCTCCACTGGCTCCCCGTCGAGAAGAGTGTCACCTTCAAACTCCTCACCCACGCCTACAAATCCCTCAGCAACATCGGACCCAAATACCTCAACGAAAGAGTATCCTTCCACGTACCCAATAGGAACCTCCGCTCTGCCGACCTCGCCCTGGCAGAAGTCCCCCGCATCCGCAGAAACAGAACAGGCGGGAGAGCTTTCTCCTACATCACAGCCAAGACCTGGAACGAGCTCCCTGTGAACATCAGATGCTCCCCGACCCTGCACACGTTCAGGAAGGACCTCAAGACCTGGCTCTTCGACTGATCCGGAGCTGCTGCCCCCCCTCAGCGCCTTGAGACCCTCACAGGTGAGAAACGCGCTATACAAACCCCTGATTTATTGATTGATGAGTGTGCCAGTGCACTGTCAGTGACCCGGCCAAAGAGGGCATGAAAGAGCAGAAACTGGATCAGATATTCAAATGTGTTCCGAACAGGGGCCCCCAAAATATGTTTGGCCCAGGGCCCCCAAAATCCTTAAGATGTCCCTGATCATATATTGAGCTTTATATGTTAAAAGCAAACACATATTATTTGGATGTGCTATGAATAAAGTTCAAGAAGATCTGTTTCAATTGGGTTTGTTGAACTTGACTGTACATTGTCACCTGCATGGTTTCTTTAATGTCAGTGGCTACACCAGAACGTTTCGTATTAGAAACCAATTTAATGTTTGCTGTGTTAAAAAAAAGCCTCTTTGCTTTTTAACAACCAAACCCATCCTCTCCACTCACAACAGGCCCACCACCCTGCCCAAGCAAAAACCCCGAATGTCCCGTTGACCCTTTCCCCAACTCCCCTTCCCACCCTCTCCATCCATAACAGGCATCCAACCAAATAAAGCCTTAAAAAAACGGCTTTGAGGGCACCCAGTTAATTTTTAATGTGTGCCACCTCTCAGGCCAGTTTCTGCTGCCCAAGTCTGAGCCACTCCAGCTCATGTAGGATGTGGTGCAGGAGGCGGTTGGTTGATGACAACGAGGTGGGGAGACTGGTGGTGCAGTTGACAGTGTACCCCAGCTACAGGCAGTGCCAGCGATGGTGTGGCTGGATTGGAGGCAGGCCTGGATAGCTGTCCAAGAACCTGGAGGACTGTGCCTCCTCTTCCAAGGCCACCAGCCAGAGGTCTTCTGCAGCCACAGTCTAAAACTTTTGGCGCATCAGCTGGCAGCTGTCTCCCGCCTGGATGGTTGCTGGCCGGCTCAAGCAGCAGGAGTATCTATTTCAAGAAAGTAAAAAAATTAATTGTGATGCTCAGCGCAAAAAACGTGTTCATGCTGTCTATGGTGGTTCAGTAGCAGAACATTGCTTGTCCCCTAGGGCCATTGGAATTTCATTTTGATGTGATTAGTCACAGGTCTAAGTTTTTCTTGCACATGAATCACATAAACATAGTGCAATAGCACTGACTGCAAGGAATGAAGCCAGACCACCATCATAATCATAAAATTATTTTAGTTTAAAGGATTTCATAGCGAAACTCAACAGACAATTTATGTGTGTTAATAAATGAAATAGCTGCCATTAATTAGTAAGGTTTGTATATGCTGCACAATTACTTGACTATATGTGCAATATTTTTGGAGCCATGGTGGCGGTTCTGCTACTCTGCAGCATGTTATTTGCTTATTGTCATTAGTTCCAATGGCCCTGCTCTTCTCCTACTCCCTCTTTAATTCTACCCTGAGTCCAAACTTAGGGCTGATAGTTAGTCTGGTAGATGGGATACTCTATCACACACTTGGTGGATAACGGATATCCTGTTCGCCATAGTACCGTAGACAGTGCATAGAATATAAATGATGCACTGTAGTACAGCAAAGGGGATATTTTGGGATATTTGTTTTTCACATTTGTCAGAGAGTATCCCATCCACCAAACTCTAAATCAGACCTTAGTCCCACATTACCCACTGGCCTCCACCACAAATTATTTTCAACAAATACCTTCACTTGACCTTGGAGAAAGTTAGTCTACGGGAAGGTAATTTATAGGGATTGGGCTAGGAGGAGGTTTAACTATGGAATGGTTGGGTGTCACTGATCATGTACAACCGTTTTGCTTAGCCACATTGGTTAGCGCTGACAGAAGGAAAAAATTTGAACCATAAGTGCGTAATGGAAGCAATGAAATATAAGTCACTTGGGCAGAATAATATGTCACATGCCGAGATGGAATTTACATTGTTGTGTGTGCTGGGACAGAAAGAAAGAATGATGAAGTGAAGTACTAGTAGGTGATTGACTGGGTACTGGGAAACAGACCTTGTCTTTGGTTTGTGTGCATTGCAGACTTCGTGCCGTTAATTGAAGCAGACGTACATTTCAACGACTATGCTGGAGCGCTGAATTAAACTGTGCTGCAGCTTTAGGTGGGGAAATGCCGTGGGCAGAGAGGTGATGGACGGGATATCTCCCTTCGTTAACAAATACAGTATTTTCAATCAGAAAGCAAGGTGGCTTACCACTTGTCCCTGCCACCAATGGGACTGCTACCCCTCCCTCGACTGGCTGGGACTCCTCCGCTGTCCCTGGCTGGCTGGTGCTTTTGAGTCAGATACAAATCAGTCTTGACCCTGTTCCTCATGGGAATAGTCCAGCCCAAACTGCCAAGCCAGATCTTCCCTGGACCGGAAACAAGCATCCTGGGACCGGTTTCAGGGTAGCACCCCTCATCAGCCAGGCTAGCTTGAATCCAGTGCCAAAGTGAGCAAGGGACCCACTGGGTCTGAACTGGGGTGGTGAAGTGAGCTAAAGAACGATGATGGATTCAACCCAGATCTGTGACTGGGGGTGAGTGTCTGAAAAGTTTCAGCGCTCCGTCCATCATCTCCTTGTGTTCGCTTTGTTAGCCCTAAGTTGGCAGGGTATGCCAAGACATGGGTCCCTTGCTCACTTTGCCACTTTGCCATGTGACCATTACAATCATGCCCCGGTGAAGGGTTCAGTTGGTAATAAATGCATGATTAACAATGGCAATTGTTGAATAAAGTATTTTGGAAAATTATACTTACTTTTTTCAGCTCCCCTATCTAATGTTTATTATCCCTGGATTTCCCTGTGTTTTCTAGCTTTCCTGTTTCCACAGCTGACTTTCTTCTCTCTGTAGTTTCATCTGCTCCCCTTTTCTAGCAAGCTTTTCTTCACCCCGCTTTTACATGCCTTGTATAGTACTGTTATAACAGATTTTTGGTAACGTAAAGATGATCGCAGGTCCAAGTATTCTACTCACCAAACGTGTTGGTTGAGAAGGCTTTCTGGATCAAACAGTCAAAAAGTGCAGGGATGGAGTGGTAGTGGTCATGGACGTCCAATGTCATATTATACTAGCAGTTTCTACAGACAGTGCAGCATGGCAGGAATGAGATACCATTACCAACCAATACCATATGTCCTTTGCATTCCTTTCCATCCCTTCAGTGCATTTTACTCTTATCCGTTTGTAGCCTTATCCCTCCGCTAGGATAAAAATGTTTTTGGTTGATTTGACTAACTGGTTTTTAAAATGTTGTCAACCAAAACACCGCCCAAAGTAATACTTTTGAGAGAAGATACTGATAGCTAACCTAACATTAGTGAGGTATTGCTGTTGTACCTTGTGCAAGATAATTACCTAGGTGGCTAATCTGGTATCTAAAATGGGTGCATTTTGTTATTCCTTGTGTTTGCTTTGTACACACAACCACTCACACACCCACTTACAGACCCACACATGCACTCTCATACCCACTTACAGAACCACACAGGCACTTACAGACCCACTAATAGTGCCATGCAGGTACTCACCATCCCACTCACATATCTATGTAGGCACTGACGGACCTACTCACACACCCACACAGGTACTTACAGATGCACTCACAGACCTATAAAGATGCTCACACACCCAAAGACCTATGCATCCACTTGCACATCAACTTATAGACTCACAGAGGCACATGCACACCCACCCACAGACCCATATATGCACTCACACATCCACTCACAGTTCTATGCTGATACTTTCACATCCACTCAGAGTCCCACACAGGCAGTCACACACCCACTCAGAGACCCACACAGCGACTCAAACACCCAGTCACAAACCCAGTCATTCACTGACACACCCACTCACAGACCTATGCAGGCACTCATAGAGACACTCATTTACCCATGCAGGTACTCACACGCCCACTTATAGACCCACACAGACACTCACACACCCACTCAATGACCAACTCAGATACTCACACACAGACCCATTCACACACTCACATACCTATCTACAGGATCACACAGTCACTCACCCACTCACTCACAGATCCATTCACACACCCACTCACAGACTCATTCACACACTCACACACTCACTTACAGACCCACTCACACACCCACTCACAGACCCACTTATACATTCACACACCCACTCACACACCCACTCACAGACCCACTCACACACTCACTCTCATACCCACTCAGACACTCACACAACCACTCACAGACCCACTCACACACCCACTCATAGACCCATATATACAGCCATAGAGCCACTCACAAACCCATACAACCAAATCCTAATTGTGCTGCTTTGTATTCAATGTCTGCTTTTGATTTGTGGTTCAATGACGGATCCGCCGACATAAGGAACCTTTAAAAAAAGGATTTAAAAAGAAGAAGAACCAGTGTTTGAGAAAAAGGGTGGCTCTAAAAAGAACCTTTGTGTTTGTGGTGTGTAGATGATTACTACACATAAAACAGGATGCAGTCTTTCAAGTTGTTGAATAACACCCTGTTGCCTTGTCACACACACTCTGACACCCATACAGACACTCTCATACAGTCTTTCAAGTTGTTGAATAACACCCTGTTGCCTTGTCACACACACTCTGACACCCATACAGACACTCTCATACCCACTCTGATGCCGATACAGACACTTTCACACCCACTGACACACACAGTGTCACATCCACTCACACACCCAGACAGGCACTCTAACACCTACTATGATGCCAATATAAACACTCTCACACCCACTCACACACACACAGAGACACTCTCACACCCCCTTTGACACTCTCCATCCACTGACACACACAGACATTCTCCCACCCACTCACAGACCCAGACACTCTCACACGTACTCTGACTCCCATGCAAACACTCTCATACTCACTCACACACAGATACTTTGACACCCACTCATACACACACAGACAGACACTCAGACACCCACTCACAGACTGACAGAGACAGTCAGACATCTACTCACAGACCCACTCAGATACTCACATACCCAGTTACAGACCCAGACACACACTTACACACCTACTCACACACACACACAGATTCACTTACACACCTACTGTTAGAGTGATGACCCACTCTCAAATCCAGTGAGACATTCTGCAGTGTTACTGGTATGGATTGGATGAGTGCTTTTGGTTTGTGAATCCACATCGGTTCTGCGGATCTAAATGAGATAAAAAAAATTGAATTGAAAATAAAACTGTCTTTCGTGAAAAGGTTAGGTTGCTCTGAAAAGAGCCTTTGTGTTTATGATGTGTAGGTGATAACTACACATAATACTGGATGCAGTCTTTGAAGTTCTTGAGGAACACCCTGCTGCCTTTCTCTGTCTGGTGAATGCCATCATTTCTATATACACCTTCCATGTCAAATCGTGTCTGTCTGTGGACAGAATTTGTTTGACCACTTCCACTTTTGCCTTTGGCAAAGGTTGGAGAACACCAAGGCAGTTTGTGGGAAAAGTACCTTTAATTTACTAAAGGTATCCTTCATTAGGATTTCCAGTCCAACCCCAGTAAGTGTGCCTCGGTCATTGCCAACATAGTGTACAATCATAAAGTCTGGATGTTGGCAATCCACAATGCTTTCAAACAAAGGCAGAAATGTATGCCACTTTAATCCTCTGTGGCCAAGCCAAGTAATGTCTACATTAGGTAAACCCAAGTCCCTGTCAATGCCACTCTTTCTAGCACTCTCCCTGGCCCAAAACACAATACTATGGCCTACAATCCACACTCTAACTATTTTGGAGGCAAACTGCAGTAGCACACAGTAGAAGGCTGTAGCTGAATGAGACAGCTTTCAAAATTAAAGGCATTTAAAATGGAGGACAACACCTAAATTAAAAAGAACATATTTGATTGGATGCTGTTAATATGCAGGTAGCTAAGGGTAGGTAGTGATTTTGAGAAAAAAGTAATTACTTATGTGATTGGTTCTGGAAAAAAAAGTTATGCTGTTTGGGATACACTTAATATTCCAAACAGTCAACCACACCTGCTACAATTCAATTTGAAGGTAGTATGGTGGGCACAGAAAAAGTTGTGTACTTTTGGCCTGGTGCTAGAAGTCAGCGTTTCAAATATGGTTACCATGGAAATGGAGCCTAAAGTGCTGGGGGGAAGGGAACAAAAAAGAATAGATTGT
Organism: Calotriton arnoldi; assembly: GCA_963921515.1. Taxonomy (NCBI): domain Eukaryota; kingdom Metazoa; phylum Chordata; class Amphibia; order Caudata; family Salamandridae; genus Calotriton; species Calotriton arnoldi. The sequence goes on along the minus strand of CAWUFW010016683.1, from coordinate 67,782 downwards.
AAATCTGAGAAGCAGAGTGGCATGGAAATATTGCTCATTAGGGAGTGTTTGGGTTGTAATTTAGTACTTTTTACAAAGTAAAGTATAAATGTCATGCTTTAACAGTAGATGATTGTTAAGTGGGTTTATGGGCTCCCATGCGGATTTGCGGATCTATTGCATTGTTACACTGGGGGGTCGCACTGAGCGCCACAGCACATTTGTGAATCCGCTCAAATCCACTACCAAATTGAGCTTCTCAACAGGAGTCTTACAAAGGGTTAAAAAACATTGACCATTCAGAAGTGGTATAGCAAAAGTAAAATATGAAAGGAAGGTTGTGATTTGCTTGCAACATCAGTATCACTGAAAGCAGAGTGAGAAGGGCTGCCATTAATGGTTCCTATGTACTGAGAGTGGGATACCATTCCTGTTCTACTGACTTCAGATTTTCACTGACGATATATATTCTATGTGATACTGAGAAAAAAATTGGAGAACAGCAAAGACATTTCACAGTCATGTAAATTGGTGTGACCTTTTATAAATAATATGTATATAAAACGTTATGATTGTATAGAAGGTGCAATAAAATATGTAGGTTATACACAAAAGTAAAAGGGAAAATAAAAGGGAGGGTAGATGATGATATTAAGGAAAACCATATGGGTACCAAAGGTGGAATAAAAATGTCTGAAGATAAAATATAGTTATTTTACTAAGTTTCAATGAATGAATGTATTTGGAAGTAGATGTGGGTGATTTATTACACTATATATTTTGATAGTATATCATTTGCACCCACACACACACAGATTTCTGACACACTGAAAGTGACACACTGAGAGGGACATCAATAAGATTATTGACATAACCATTTATTCACCTGCACATCTACTTACATACTCATTGTCACAGATATGCAGACACTGTCATATCCTCTCAGATACATATAAAGCTTTTCATGTAACCAGTACTCACTCAGTTATAGAGAGATGTACAGAGTCATACATCCAGTTATATATGCAGTTGCCTCCCACACAGCCATTCATATACCTATTTACAATACCATTGAGTCACTCACACACCCAGTCAGCACCAACAGATGCACTTACACATTCACTCGCATAGGTACATACCCCAACACTCAATAACACAGCCAGTAAGCAATCCCTACAGCCAGGTACACACAAATTTACAGACCCATAGAGTTACTAAGAAAGCTAGTCATATGCTGACATAGTTACTTGCATATCCAGTGGCACACCCACTGAGGGACTGATACACTCATTCAGATATGTACTGAAAAACTGACACTACCAAGTCAACCATCCAGACAAGTAGCCCTTTAAACATGTCTCCGGCCTACTACTGCAGAGCCCTTGTGTGCAGTTTTACTACTAGGCTGATTTGGCATTTAAAACCCATTGCCAAGCATTAAACTCCCCTTTTTCAACTTATATTTCACCCCTAAGGTAGGCCGTAGGTAGCCCATATGACAGGGTGCTATGTGCTTAAAAGGTAAGAGATGTACTTTGAAGTTTCTGTGAGTTACACACGCACTTACAGACCCATTTGTCCAGTTATACATCAAGTTTCCCACCCATACTGTGACTCAAATACCTATGTAGAAACGCATAGAGCTACTCACACAGCCAGTTAGACAGCGACAGAGGCACTTACACATTCAGTCACACACACACAGGACTTCTGTATCCAGCAGTAACTGAGCCACTTGCACAGAGAGTTACATACCCTATCCCCCACTAACACAGCCAGCAAATCACTCATCCATACACTAACTCACAAATGCACTTATTCATCCAAAGTAGCAGACTTACACTGCCTGTTACACACTGATATAACTACCTATGTAGGTATTTAATTGCTTATAGTATGTAATATAAAAGTAAATGTATTGTTTATTTGGTTTTCAGACATCTACTTGTATTTACAAAGGAAGATTAACAATGCCGAAAAAGACAGAAACAAGAAAAAAACAGAGGAACTAGTACTATCTGCTTACAACTGATAGTGAAAAGGGACATAGGCCCATATGTACGAACCAATTTTGCATTTCCTAATGGCCCAAATCGCTATTTCGGACCGTTAAGAAATGCAAAATTGCCTTTCGGTATATATGAAAGGCATATGCGGCGTCACAAAATGCGATTTCTACCCAGTAGAAATCACATTTTGCGATTCCAAAATAGGAAATTGCAAAGAGATTTCCTATTTGTGATTCAGTAGCAGCATGTACATAGCATTTCCTAATTGCAGCTAGTCGCAAAATGCCCCTCTATTTGGATCTAACAGTAACCAGGTGCAAACTTTAAAAGGTACCCAAAATGCATCAGCATATAAATGTGCTGTTCTGTCTGCCACCCCAGTTCCTTAACTAGGAATTTAGATGAATATAATTGCAAAGTGATCCTGCATTTTGAAATATACTGATTATGTTGATGCAAGAGAGTCAGGATGTTCTCCCTCATGGTTATATGAGATAATATGATGATATTGTATGTGTAAAATAAAGTGTTTTTTAATCTTGAAGAATGTTTCTCTAATTATTATTTTTCTTTTACTCCGTTTCCTCCTTTTTCCTTTTTTGTAAGCCTTCATCCCTCTGATAAGAACTTTGTATTATGTATTACATACCTTAGGAAGAGGCAGAAGCCAAACACATGTTGTATTGGCCTAATCTCTAAATTCACTCAATATATGAGATTGCTTAAATGAGTCTTGTGACAAGAGTCGATAGGAAGAAATATATAAAAGGAATATTTCGTCATTGATATTTTAATCCTGTGGAACTTTGGATATGATGCAATTTGGATTTACATGAATCAACAACTAATCGAGTGTATCAAATATGCTATAAGAATCCATTGTGAGATGGATCTTCTTGATCTCGGACTGTGGAAGGGGATCTTGAAAGCTAATAGGAAATATGTGCTCCATTTCCAAATTTGTCTGGATTTCTTGTTGGGTCTTCCTGTGGTTGACCTGGCTTCACTGGTTCTCTTTCTTTATGTCTGGGAGAGTTTGGTGCCTAACTTATCTGCTGCTACATTAATTTTCATGTTCAGTCAAGAACCTACCACAGTTCTAAGGATTTTTTGACACTTGTGTTTTTTTCCTCCCATTAAGACACTTAAGGAGACGTGTCACCCGTTTTTCATGTGTTATTAAGTGTGAGGTGGCACTACAGCTACTGGGAGCAGCCGTTCTTTCCCAAAATAGTTAAGAAGGAAAATTAAGATACCTTCACTGCATCCAGTTGTTAACATTTTCTTCCCACAGTAAAGGAGTCTAGTATAGCCTCCACTTTGAATTGAGGCTGACCCTTCACTTGAACTGTTGTTGGGGGGAATGGGATGCTGCCCCTCCCTGGCAGTGTTTACTCTAGCTAGATGGAGTACCAGGAGATTCTTCAATTTTTCTAGTATAGAAAGTTTAACTACCCCCATTCCTACCTTACGTTCCACATTTAAAGGCCCTACATAGCGAAGAAAGAACTTAAGATGACTCCCAGGAATATTCAAATGAGCTCTCTAGACATATAAGAAGATGCAGGCTGTCAATGCATATTTCATCTGAATGTCTCTTCTAACTGGTGTTACCTATTAAAAAATTGTGATCAGCTAACTGATGGGGCCCAAAATGGCCAGCAAAGCATTCCAAAACTTAGAGATAAACAGAACACATCTGTCCATGACAACTCAGGAAGGCCATGTAATTTTACTACTTCTGTGTGGAAGTGCTTTTCTAATTCAGATTCTGTATTCCATTTTTCACAGGGGACAAAGTGGGCACGTTTAGTGTTGTAACCAGTAATGACCAAATTCACGGTAGAGTCTTAAGATCTAAGGAAGTCAATAATGAATTCCTTTTTTTATTATCTGGGTGAATGAAATCATGATTGATCAGAAGCCTTTAATAAAATATCTATGAAAATGTTTTGTTTGTATATGTGGGTCAGGCTTTATTTGTATTTGAATACATTAAAAAAATCAATCTGCAAATGATTGATGTCACTGCTTGAGTATTAGACACAAGATATTCATAACAAAGTCCAGAGCTTTCCGCTTCAATATGGTAGAGGCTGTCTCCTTCTCTGGCTTTTCCTCAGTGTTTTGTCATGACAGTGCATCGGTCTTTCTCTGTCAATGTCCTAAATGGTAAGTCAGTCACAATGCAATCAGAATAGCAGAAAATGATAGTCCATCTGGCGTTCCTGACATTAAAACATTTCGTTGACCCTAGGAAACTGAGGTTTTATGGTTGGTCCATGAAGCGAAGGGATGTTCAGAAACTTCTAGGTAAAGTCTCCAATGCATAAAATCCCTTTAATAGCGAGAAGTGCAAATTTGTCTCAGGAAGATCCCAACACTAAAGGTATTTCTATTAGGAATTCACAAATTTGCCTTTTAAAAATTTGCAATATCCTAATTTGAGATTTCCCAATAGCGAATGTCAATCCGTAGGGACGACGATAGGCTCCATACGATCCCTTTTGTGATTACCAAATATCGATTTCTACGGATTCGGATTCAGAACTTCGTGCGTATGGGCCATAATGTGGAAAATGTGGTTAAAGAGAAAAGAGCTGCTGGTAAGAGAACAAAGAAGTTCCTAAAAATAATATGTGTAAAAATGTACAAACCATGTTAATTAAAAGCGATGTTTAAAATCAGCTCAGAAAGGAGAAGGACGAAGTGAAATTCAAAGTGAGAGATCTTATAAGAAAACAACTAATTCAACAACAAGACAGGATCAATTTAAGGAAATAAGAATGAGAATGTTTCGTAGAAGGGTAATACAGAATTTGGTATGAAACTTGAAGCAGTATAAGAGGAGAAGAGAAACACTGAAGCAAAAACAACATATTGAGATTGTAGTTGATAAAGCATCTGTTGTGAAGCAGAAACTTTTAATCTTGACTCTGAAGAGAATGAGAACACTGGACAAAATACTCTAAGAAGAGAAAAAGCCAGAAAAAAAGATTTATTAATAAAAGTAATTTTTGTAAAATCTGCAAAAGAGAATGGAAACATACATCTAGTACTGAGCCTTTATTTAGTGAAGAAAGCTACTTCCAAGAGAACAAATTAGTGCATGCAGTTGAAACAACTGGTAAATGCTATGAGGTAAAAGATGGTTCTCCCATTGCAAAAGAAGAGATGGCTCCTAGAAATTTAGAGGAAGAGATAGCTGAAGAGTTAGAAGGAAGGCGTAGGCATGCGCCTGTGTATAAATTGGAGTATAGCAGTATTTGTAGTGATCGCCAGGAATCAATAGGTGTATTAAGTAGTTTTCTACGTTGTTTTGCAGGTAAAAGTATGAAGCAGAAAATTGCAATGATGCAAGAATTAGATCTATGCAAAGTAGGGAAATATACTAATTTACAAGGACATTCACTGACTTGTCTGTCCAAGAAAGTGTGCACAAGTACCTTTCATCGTTTCTGAATGTTAGCTGTTCATCATTCAAAAATGTGAAATGGTAATAAAAGAGTATACTTTATAAAAAGTCTAGCATTGTGTTTAGGAGAAATGAACAAAGCACTTCTGTATTGTACAGTATCAGAGGTTGAAAAAGTGTGTGATGATATACAATTCCATTTCTTTGGTCCTGAAGTAGAGTCTGGGGAAAATGAGGAATTGGTATGTCCAGGTAAAGAGAAAGAGCACACAGATGTTGGTACTGATAACTTTGAACGGGAAATACTAAAGTTAAATGCAGTTCTTACTGAGAAACCAACCTATATTTGTATATGTTGTTGGCACACTCACTACAAAGGCCAAACAGGAAATGTTGATGTGCTGTCAAAAAGTGATCAGGGAAACAGAGAAAAGTGGCTAGAATTTGCTGTGTATTTATTTATGGAGGAATGGTTCGATTTGTCAACACGATAGATCATGTGTAAGTATTGCTATGACAAATTAGAGGACAACAAAATGACTGTGATAGCAATACATAATAAGTTAGAGTTGGTTGAAATTTCAGAGGAACTTCAAGATCTAAATGTATATGAAATAATATTGATACAATCTATACACCCATTTCAAGCAATAGTTGCTATGGAACCAAAGACAGGGAAACTACCACTGACTGAGCTATAGAAAGGCCTTAAAAGTAGATTTGTAAATTTACCTTTAGATTCTAAATGCAATGTTGAAGCTCTGGGTGTAGAGACATATAGATGAAGCGCTTACTATTCTAGTGAATGGTGTGCCCATAAAAAATCAAAAAAATCTGGCAAGAACTACTGGATGTGACTAAGTTGAAGAATGCTACATTCTATCTGAAACAAAATAATGTGTATTACAAAGATGTAGATGTTCTCACAGACGGAAGTTGCATGGAGGAAGAAATGTTACCTTAAAGTGCACAGTTTGAAAAAGTGAATAGAATTAAATCTGAAAAATCTATCAGAACTAAGTATCCATCCACCGCATTAAAAAAAATGTAGGGGGGATGCCATTGAACTGTACCAGATGAAAAAAACTAAAGTTGCTCTGATGAGTATCTGGGAGAAATGTATAGAAGCTTGCTGTTTTCTACAACTATTTCCAACTGGAGTCGGCAGACGGTATGATGACCGCCCAGTGCAAATGCCAGCAGCAGAGTATAGAGCAACCAGATTATTATGTTCAGAAGGCCCTAGATTTCGTCAAAGTATTCCATATGTATTCTATCTGTTATTTGAAAGGGATTTGTCTAGACTGTCATATACTGTTAACCATATTCTGAAGACTGGCGTTAATCGACAAAATATGCTCACAAGAGACTTTGTCGACAAAATTCATGGAAAAGATGAGAAGTTGGAATACAATTCGATAAACTTGATGGCATGCCAACGTGGCACCAATTAATATTGGCATCATCGTCATGGTGACCTAAAATGTATATTACAAAATTTAGGTGCACCAACTTGGTTTGTGACCCTCAGTTGTGCAGAGTACACATGGGATGAATTACATGACTTTTGAGAGGAGAAAACTATAATATTAAGGACAACAATCTGAGGACACCAAGAGATCTTTGCTCTTCAGATCCTGCAAATGTTTGTAAGTATTTTAACCACAGATTTCAAGCAATGCTCGCCTTAATCTGCAACAAAAAACAATCCACCTCTTGGAGAAATCACTTTCTTCTGGCGTAAAGAGTACCAAGCAAGAGGTGCTCCTCATATTCATATGTTGTTGTGGATTAAAGATGCACCAAAATTTGGAACTGACACAGATGAGTCTGTATTTTCTTTCACAGACCAGGCAGTATGTTACATGTACCATCCCAAAAGACAGTGATGAAAAAGGCCTAAAACAGCAGGTTCTGCATTTTCAGTCACATAGATGTGGGCAGTACTGTCGGTGGAAATACAGTGCGAAAGGAACATTTTACACCTAATGTCATTTTGGATTACCAATATCTGTTATTTCCAAAGATACAGTCAACAGTTTTTTGTCTGCAATCAGACATACACTTACTCGAAAATCACCCAAAAACACCTGCAACCTGAGGAGAACTAAAGCTTCAAAATATATCAATTAGTACAATCCTGTCAGTCTCAAAATGTGGAATGACAATATGGATATTCAGTTTGCGTCAGACAGCTCCATAGCTGTTGCTCATTATGTTACTTCATACATAAAGAAATCTGAAAAGACGGAGATGAAGGATATGTGGGATGAGATTTCTGCTGAAAAGGCTTTAAAAAAGAAACTGTACAGCTTCAGTTTGAAGAAGCTTCCACACAGGGAAATTGTATCTTATGAATGCAGTGATTGGTTGGGTTCAGTTAGTTTATATGAAATACTTCAAAACTACAAATATAGAAAAATTGTGACATAAAATGTAGATGAAGATAAATTTGCAATAGTTGGTAGTGATGGTTGTTTGGTATGACATAGCAAAGACAGTCGAATTAATCATAGAAAACTGGGTTGCCAGACTGCTGAAAAAAGAGAGTTTTTTTCTATTTGGTACTTCTAAAGCTCTTTAAGCCTGGGTGTTCTGAATCACAATTACTAGGAGAGTTTGACTGCTACGAAGTCTCTTTCAATGCTGCAAAGGATAGCAGTGAGTGTTCAGTATTTCCTAAATATTTGAAAATGTTACATGATGAAATTGAACAGGAAAAAACCATTGCTGCTGAGATAGCTAAGGAAAGTTCACAAAGCAACCAAAGTTCAGGTCCTGTAAGTCAAGATCCTCTTGTACAGCCAATAATTGAAAAGGAAGCTACCATTGCAATGAATGAGGTGGAGACTGCAATGCAACTAGCAAGACAGGAAACTATTGATTTAGTAGAGTTAGATGCACAACTAAATGACGAGCAAAAAGAAATATATATGGAGGTGAAGGACAAAGTTAGCATGGATTCCTCCATGACAAGAAAAAGTGTTTACACACGTCATTTAAGCCTATACTGTTGTATGTCAGCGGTCAAGCTGGCATCGGCAAAAACTTTATAATAAATGTTCTCGCTGCTTTCCTGCAGAAGACTAGAGTGTAATTTGTCATGTGTAGTAATAGCACCCACTGGATTAGCTGTAAATAATATCAAAGGAACTACTTTACAGTATTCCTAAATGAAAGATTGCAAATATAATTGGATTCATTGGAAAAATCAGTTTCAAAAACTGCAAGATTGGAGAAATGTTTAGGTTTTTGCAAGAACTGTAGAGTAATTCTGCGCTGAAATTTAAATGCTGGGGAAGAATTAGTTAATGGTGCTATAGGTAAAATTATTTATTTTATTATCTTTCCTAACAGGACTGAGATAGAGTACCTGATCAGATTGATAGCATAAAGCAGATTGGAAGGGCCATAGTATGTGTTTTGCTTGTGAAAGACTTATATGTGCCACTGAAACAGTTTCCAGTTTCTCTAGCATATGCTGTAAGTATTCATAAATCTCAAGGTTTAAGTATAGATTCAGCATTGGTTAATGTTGGGAGTACAGTGTTTAAGGAAGGAATGCCACATGCAGCCTTATCCCAAGTTAGAACATTGTCTGGTTTGTATTTGGTTGCATTTGATAACAGCAAAGTAAGTGCTGATCCAAGCTGGTTTAAAGAGTACAATCGATTGAGAAGTGTTTATGCTCCTCATTTAGGACAGTATCCCATTTATGAAAAACACATCATCTGTCCAAAGCGAAAGCTTCCAAGGGAGTGTAGTGTTGTCGTCATAAAGAAAGAAGTGATAGAGAAGAAAGAAGTTATTAAGAAAAAAACAATTGCTGAGGGAGATATTCTTGGTTGCCAGTTGTCAAACCTCTCTGATGTCAACTGCTATGCTAATGTTGTGGTAAAGTTATTGTTTGCATTACCTCGTGTTGTAGATGTAATTGAACAGAAACCTCAGAAGAGATTGTGTTCTGCACTGTGTGCTTTGTAGCAATGTTTAGGTACTGATAGGACTACAACACATTCTGCTTCACACATTCGAGACCTTGTAGATAAATGTAGTGGATCTGTGCAGTTTACTTCAAACAATCAACAGGATGCACAGGAGTTTATAATGGTGATCTTTGGAGTATCAGAAGGAGAAATATTTATTGATGAGTTATTTTGGCTAACTTACTCATGGAACCATGAGTGTGAAGATTGCTCATTCACATCCAGTACAGAAATATATTTGGGGCGATTTCTTTATTTAACACTTCCAGATTGCAAAACTGTGTCTTTTGACAGATTGTTCAAACAAGCTACACAACACAATACCTGTGCAAATTGTCAATCAGATCTCATGTCAACATCATGTGTACGATGAAGTGGAAAATATCTTATTTGAATGCTACAACAATGCAGAGCAGATGGAAGTAAAATGGAAACAGAGATTGCAAATTTCACAGGGGGACAAATATCTATTTCTGGAAGAGTAAATACTACTATGGCTATTCATATTTCATGAAGGACTTACTGTTACATCTGGCCACTACACTGTATGTAATAAGTGGATGGACAGAATATAATGATAGCAGCCTTAAATTGAAGCAAACAATTGCCTTTTAATCTACCTAATTCTTATCTTTTGTTTCTACAACTGAAGTTCTAAGGGGGGTCACAGTTGTGAAAGTGGTATAGTGTATTTTTTCTAGATCCATTATTAATATTTTTGACATTATTTGTCCTACCAGGGGTGACCTCTTTATAAGGCTTACCATATGCTGGTGTACCTTATATATCTATTAGTAGTTCTGATAATAAGGGTCTTTTTTACAGCATAAGATTTCTCAAATTTGTAGTGCAAGTATAGTTAAAACAAATGTTTTATTAAATTGTAGTGAGTGCAATGCACACTGCTCCTTAATTGCAGTAACATAGTGTGCAGTTTGTTTTCTACAATCTTTACAATTGTTTTCCCACTATCCAATGATGATTCTTTCAACAGTACATCAGTTATGGTGCATGAGTATAGAAACTGAGAACGGTAAAAAAGGAAAAATGAAGTACTTAATTTTAATGTAACATAGGGTACGAAATGAGTAGTAATATGTTTCTTATTAGGAAGTTATGCATTATTAAAATTGTAACTATATTGTATAATTTTATAAATTGTAAAACTAGCTCAAAGTTGTGTGTTTTTTTCTTTTCATACAGACGTATGGCATTATCTATTTTAGTAATGAATTTTACTAATTACTTTTTTTGGCACTGTTTAATAAGATTACATTCTCAGGGTACACACCCAGGCAGGCACTAATACAGCCACTCACATACACACCGATATAGGCATCGACACATCCAGCTACACACCAATACAGCTACTGATACACCCAGCCAAACACTGATACAGCCTCTCAAATAGCCACTCACACACAAATGCAGCCACTGACATACCCACGGACACACTGATACAGTGTCTAACACCCAGGTACACATTGTTAGACACTGACACACCCAGCCACACACTCATACAACTACTGACACACCTGACTACACTCCGATACAGAGACTGACACACTCAGGCGTATACTCATACAGCCAATAATACACCCTCTCACATATCGATACAGACACTTAGACATTCAGCCAAACACTGATACAGCCTCTCAAACACCCACACACATACTGATACAGCCACAGGCACACATTATTACAGACACTAACACACCCAGAAACGCATTTTTAAAGACACATACACACCCAGGCACACACCGATGAAGCCACTCACACACTCAGGCACACACCAATAGAGCCACTGGCACACCCAGGCACACACTCATACAGCCAATAACACACCCACTCACACATCAATAGAGCCACTTACACACAGAGGCAAACACTGATACAGACACTGACACACCCAGCTACACACCAATACAGCTACTGACACGCCCATCCAAACACTGACACACTGACTTACACACCCTGCCAAACATGGATTCAACCTCTCAAACACCTGTACACACACAGATACAGCCACTGACATACCCATACATGCACTTATATATCTACTGACACAGCCAGCCACACTCTGATACAGAAACTGACACATCCAGGCACATACTCATACAGCCAATGACATACCCAGTCATATATTGATACAGCCACTTATACATTCAACCAAACATTCAGCCTCTCAAACACCCACACAGATACTGATACAGCCACTGACACACCCAGGCACACACTGATACAGATACTGACACACCCAGCCACACTCCGATACACAGACTGATACATTCATGTGCACACCTATATAACCACTGACACACCCAGGTACCCACTGATACAGCCACAAACACCCTGTCTTACACCGAAACAGACACTGACACATCAAAAACATAGATTTAGCTCTTTATTTGACCAAATGGTGGTTTTAAAAAGAACCATTTTTTGTAGAAGGTATTTTTAACAGTTTTTTATTTTTTTCTTGGGTTTTTTTCAACAAAAAGTAAACAGGGTACTAAAAGGGTAAGGTAAGGAAAATGCAAAGAAGCAATTAGCTTCAGTGTTCCAAAAACATTAACTGGCAACTGACAGCAAGAAAAAGAAAAATAACAGTGATGCTCCATTACTGTAACCAAAATTGCAGCCACAGAAGACATTTTTACAGTGTCAAGCATGTGGCATTTCGCACAGTGAGTAATCATTTCACTCAATACTTCACAGGCAGCTGTAGAGGTGGACTGTCCTACTGCACCTGCTTTCTCCCGCATCATCTGGTTGTAGACCCTTTCATGAATTGTTTTTAGGTGCTTCCACATGGAACTTGCCCCATGTGAATACTTCTTTGCAATGCCCCTGGATTACAGCTTGCCACAATTACTGTACTGCACAAATTTAGCAGTAGCCTTCTTTTCCCCTGAAGGTATTGTGAAATGCTTCCAGACATCACTTTCTTTTCTTGCAGGTGGTGTATCTTTCTCCCCATCCTCAATCGGTTCTGGATGTTCACCCAAAAGCTTCAGCCATTCTATCAAATTATTCACAAAAGTGAACAAAAAACCGAGCACCACTGCTTCTGAATCCTCTGTCTACAGAGTTCACTGGAGAAATAACTGTTTTTGGGTGTGGTTTTACATGTACCTGGGTGGGGTCCTCATGTCCCCAATCAAAAGGTTTGGGTGTGCCATCGAGCAAATTTGTGATTTCAATCTGTAGATTCATGAAGTTACGAAACTCGTAAACTGAGTAATTTTCTTGAAAAACAAATATAGGGTGTCATATATATATGTTCACACTGGTGTCATTAATAAAATCAGAGGGCTGTACATATTTAAAATAATTTAAAAAAAATGTCACCAAATCTGCGAATTGCAATACTTGGATTCATTACAATCATGTGTTTGGAATCAATAACTATGGAGTACTTATGGTGCTGTCTGTGTTTTCAGATCCACAGAGGTACTGCGATACCCAAAAACTCATTTTAAAAAATAGATAAAACTTGATCAATTACATTTACAAAAACATTATATATTTTACATTAAGTCGATATCAGATTTTTACCTTTTGAACCTTATATAAAGTATATTTTCTTTTAAAAAAACACTACAGTTTGAAAATAAATGACAAAATTAACAAGCAAAATAAATTGTAGTATTAAAAATAAACCTAAGAAATTAACTAAAAAAACTAAACATTACAGGGAATAGAATTTGAAAAACATTTGAAATTCACTGAAAAAAACAAAGGTTACAGGGACGTTATAGTTAGGCTCAGATTATACACGCACAAAACCATAAAAATTCAGTGGTTATAGTTACCTGAGCTAACTATAATGTACGCCCATGCAATGCACTGCCTATGATCTCACATATTACATCACTGATGACATCTTAAAAGACATCACTGATGACATCATTCACAGAACCACTCACACACCAACACAACTACTAATACACCCACTCACATACCCATATAACCACTTACACACCCCTCCCTCATCCATGGAGCCACTCACATACCCACTCACTCATTCATACACCCCACTCACACAGCCACTCACTTACCCATACAGTCTCTCACACAGCCACTCACTCACCCTTACAGCTACTCATATACCCACTCATTCACCTATACAGCCACTCACACACACACTCAATCACCCAAACAGCATCTCAACAGATCCTCTCACACATCCACACAACCACTTACATACCCGTTTCATTCATTTTAAAATCATTATTCAGCTGCAAACAGCCATAAAAGCACACAAGAACGACAAAGACAATTCACTACAAGTTAATAAATACAGTGATTCAATTATCATAAAGAGATTAAGCTCCTAATACAAAATCAATTAAAAGACCTAAGGATGCACACGCAGCAATCTATGGTACATCCAGTCCACAATTTGGGCTAGGTGATGGAGCCAAATAGTCTTAATTTGTTTTTTACATAGGCCATCCAGGGTATTGATAGCCTCTTATTTCAAGTTAGGGAGCAGACAATGATATCTCTTGTATGTGATAGTTCCTCCAACTGCCAGGCAGATAACCACAACATGACAGGTCTCATGCAAATGAAGTCACTCAGGTATGTCAGTTCTAACTCTTTATGACAAATATAATTAGGGGCTTATAAAGGAGCCGCCAGAATTTTTCTACAAAATCTATTTTCCTCTCTGCAACACAGAGCAATCTGATAAACCCCAAATTCGTGCCCCATATGATGCAATTGATATACATGGTGCATTATAAATCTGCACCAGAGGGGTCAGAGACCTTCCCCCCACAGGGCTAGGGAGGCTCAGCAGGGATCCTATCGCTTGTGTGAGCTTTAACCTGTTTTGGGAGCTATGGGGAGCCCACGTTCCAGTAGCACTAATAGTAATGCCCAAATATGGGAACCAATAGCAATGCTAGCAACGCGTGAACACTTCAAACCGCAGGTCATAATATAAGATTTTGAAAAATTTGTCATCAGATCTAGATCAGTCATAAAGTCCACAAATCAATGAACTAGTTGGCGTAAAGCCTTTGGGGTGTGAGCCATTAAAAGGAAATCATCTGCATAGAGTAATGTGGGAAGAGAGGTGCCGTTGATTTTGGGTACGTCCTGCATGCTTCTAGTTAGATGGGAACTGAGGTTGTTGATACATAAAATAAAAAGCAGACTTCACCCCCCTGTCCAAACCTCACCCTGGCATTTGTATTTGTGTGCAGTACTACTAGCAAATTGACACGGTCACCATCTAAACCAATTTCTAATAGACTTTTTCATAACTTTGATCTGTTAACACAATCGAATGCCATGGTCAAATCCATGAAGGCTAGGTAGAGCGGTGCCCGCCTCGCCACCCTATATTTTCTGATTATTACATTTTAAATTCAGGCAGTGCTCTATTGTGCCAATTCCAGCGCGAAAGCCATACTGGCTGGCGTGCAGGATATTGCTATCAGTGGCCCATTCTTTGATTCTATTGTTTAAGACCCTCCGATGAAAATTTGCAAGGATATCTATCAATGAAATTGGTCGGTAGCATTGCGGTTTAGAGAGCTACCCCTTCTTAAAAATTGTTAGTATTATTGAACTGATCCAGGAGCTAGGGAAAGTAGGCTCTGTGATATTATTATAAACATTAGCTAATAAAGGGGCCCAAAAATGTATGTTGTTTTTGATTAGTTCATTTGGGACCCCATCGGGTCCTGGGGCTTTACCCTTGGCGCTCTGTGATATAGCCACAATCACTTCCTGTAAAGAGAACTGTACTAGCTCAGAATGGGCTTCTTGCCTCAATATATTATTCGCCATGTTTTCCTCAGGAACAGAATATTTTTGTGAAAAATGGGTCATCCAGACCTCACTGTTTATGCGGCAGCTAATATGGGACAATCTTCCATCTAATGTACACATATTTGTTACTGCTCCCCAGATAAGTTTACTATTTTTGGTACGGGCTTTATTCCTAAGTGCCTCCCATTGCTGCATTAGTATTTCATTCCATCTACGTCTTAATACCAGCTTATATTGTTTCCGCAGGGTAGTAATCAGAGGTTGATCTCTAGGCTTCATTACTAAGGGCCTGTTTACAGGTTTGGCGGTCTTCCTGCTGGCCGCCATGCCAGAGCCCTGCAGGAAGACCACCAAACTCGAAGTCAGACCGCCCGCAGAATTATGAGTTTAAACCTGGCATGCGGTGTGTGCTGCGGTGGTCCCACGGCGGTACCTTTCTAAGGCTCAAAGGAGAGCTATAAAAAGGCAGTGAGTGGGACAGCTGAAGCAAGTTCCTGCATGGGAAGAAATGCACCATGTCATGCATTTTTTCCCGTGCAGGAACTGGGGGTGAAGAAATACATGCACCCTAATGCACAGAGGTAACAGGGGGCCCTGAGTTGCCTCACCGCCACCCTTTCCATGGCGGGTTCACTGTCGTGGATATGATCGCGGTGAGGAAACTTGTAATATGCTCGGCTTGTAATATGCTCTGCTCGTAATATGCTAGGTGGTATGCTCATTAGTAGTACACAAAGTATGCTAATTTAACTTTTGCAGTACCTTATTATATATGTTTAACACTCATAAATAAACTTTTAGAAGACACTCACAATCACTGGATGATGTCATCAGTGATGTCATTTGAGATATCATCAGTGATGTCACTGACCATGTAATGAATGATGTGATATGTGAGGTCATAAACAGTGCATTCGGGGCATAAGTTATAGTTAGCTCAGGTAACTATAACTGCTGAATTTGTATGGTTTTGTGCACGTATGTCCCTGTAACCTTTGTTTTTTCAGTGAATATATATATATATATATATATATATATATATATATATATATATATATATATATATATATATGGATACATAGATCTATAGATAGATATAGATAGATAGATAGATATATAGATAGATAGATAGATAGATAGATAGATAGATAGATAGATAGATAGATAGATAGATAGATAGATAGATAGATAGACATATTAAAACACCACTTCCAAGGGAAGTGGAAGCAAGCATGCAAACTCAGGGCAATGCTCCAAATTCCTTTATTAGAAGGAATAGCAATACTTCATGCGACGCGTTTCGGCCTGCCAGCCTTGCTCACACTAGCATGTTCAAAATGTATGCCACCATATAAGACAGTGTAACCATAGAGATAGAAAAAGGACTATGTTGGAAAAAGTCAATAAAGATGTGGTATTAATACAGCGCTTCAAATGAAATGCAATGAGTTCAAATAAACATAAAGACATTTCAGTGCAGTCAAAAGATACACAATGTGAAAATAAAATAACACCATAATGGTCACAGTGACTCACATGTGAGCCGCGTTTCGGCTGTCAACACCAGCCTTGGTCACAATATGTGATGCTCTTTTAAGTGCATTTAAATACATACAGTGAAAAATAGACATAGATTACATACAATATGCTGCTTGATAAAACCTAATATTAGAATTTTTAGAAAACAAAAATATTACTCTCTGTAAATGTAAATGTCCAGTATTTGTAAAGTGCACAGCTACCTCTGGGGAGGTGTCCCGGCGCTGGGGGCCGTCGGGAAGATTAAGCGAGCTATTGCCCAGAGTCACATGGTGCTGGGCTGAACTGTCGCCGGCGCCGGGGATCGAACCGTGAGCCCCAGGATCCGGAGTCAGTTGCCCTGGCCGCTGCGCCACACCTCTTCCCCGCCACTGAGCCCCGCAACCTTGACACCTAGCAGGTCAAGCAGGTCCTGTTCCGTATCCAGGATGTATATTCAGTGGTGCATCAGCTGCTCCTGGGTGTGCAGGACACCTCACCCCCAGAGCACCCGATGCTCCTGCAGGACGTAACCTTTCCCAAGTCTGCCACCTGCTGACAACATGCGGGGGAGATGGCTCTGCACCCAGAATATGAATGCAGCCACCCCTGCCTCGCCAGAAAAGGGCGGGCGTGCCTGTCTGCGTCCTCGACAGGGGATGCGGGTGCTGCTGCCTGCTTCTGCCATCGCAGTCGCAGCTCACAGCATGGTCACAGGACAGAGTCAGGATGGGTGTTGAACTGGGATGGGCAGGGAAACAGGAGGACAGGGCAGGAAATGAAAACAAAAGCCAAAGTACAAAGAAGTCACAAAAAACACACACAGAAACATAAATACACACAGGAAAAGTCAGACAGTATTAAAATAAAGTAGAGAAAATGGTGGGATTGGGAAGTGGTTGATCAGATGGGTTGGATTAGGTCAGATGGAATTGGGAAAGTTGGGAAAGCTAAACAGAACAGGAGCAGACAAAACAAAATGGTCACATGCTTGTGCCCTGCGTGGTTCCGTTCTCGCTGATTTTTCAGTGTGGAACGCGCTTCCAGCATTAAATCACAGCATGAGCAGCGCAATGTGCATTTCTGCCATTCACAGAATTCCACGGAATCTCGCAGTTTTTTTGTAACTTTGCAGAATTCTGCGAGTGAAATTCGGCAAGTTCCGCCCACCTGTAGTTTCATTATGTGGTGTGTCATTGTTAATGTGTTAATGTGTTTACATTGTGTTTATGAACAGTGGGTAAGTTTATTTTTCGGTCCTAACATAACTGTGCATCCCTGTGTGTATGTGTGTTTATGTGTGTTAGATGCGGAAGATGTAACATTCAGTGCATGGGATTTTTCTTCATACATTTTCTTGATGCTTTCTTTTAGTGCTCATGAGCTTAGAATGTATCTCTTTCAAATATGATATGTGCGTGTGTATGTGTGAGTGTGTGAGGCAGTTCAAACCACCAGCACTACATAATGATTTTCCTCATCATATTTCTACAGACTACCGAGCAGTATAGGTCAGTATTTCATATACCGTTTTCAATAAACATTCCTCTGTGTAAAAATAAGGTTTTTAATATAATTGCCCAAAACAAGTATGTAAGATAACAATATATAACAGATCAGTTGTAAAATGGTTCTATATTGCCATATTGAGGTTCTGTTTTTAAAAAGCCGCTGGGCTTTCCACATTGTGGTTTATGATGTCAGCTGCACCCCTCAATTATAACTTATGATCATATTTCATAGTTAGATGTGTAGATACATTGGCACAAATATATCAAATGTGCTATCATTAGCCTGTCATTTGAGATGTCATGAGTGATGTCACTGACCATGTCATGAGTGATGTAATATGTGAGGTCATAAGCAGTGCATTGCGGGGGCGTAAGTTATAGTTAGCTCAGATAACTATAACTGTTGAATTTCTCTGGTTTTTTACGAGTGAAATGTCAGCCCAACTATAACGTCCCTGTAACCTTTGGTTTTTCAGTGAATTTCTAAGTTTTTTTATTCTATTTCCTAACTATAACGTCCCTGTAACCTTTGGTTTTTTCAGTGAATATATATATTAATACTTCCAATTAAAATGCAACACATACCCACCCTAAACCCTAAAAATGCCCACCCGAAACCCTTTTAAAAAAAAACATTTCCCTAATATATATATATACTTACCTAATACTTACATTTCAAATGCATATACCTTTACCATTCATGCCTTTACAAAAAAAATTGTTGTAAAGGCATGAGCGGTAAAGGCATATGCATTTCAAAATCCTGCGTGGTAATGGTAAATGCGTAGTAACGGCCGCTTTGTAACAGCAATGCGTGGTAACGGTTGCGTTGTAATGGCTGTTTCCCCTCAGACTTGATAGTGAAGCATCAGCAAGCACTTTCCAAAATCCTAATGTTGGTCAGATGTCTCTTGAAGCTAATTCTGCAAAGCTTTTCCAGAAAATAACATGCAACCCCAGTCACACCAAAAGTGACATGTCACAAACCTCTTGATGCATGCAAGGAGGGACAGAAGGATCAAAGTTGCAAAGTACTTAACAGATTTTGCTAATAAGGGTCATTAGACCCTCCCCATGGGTGCACATAATAGTGGTCTTTGCCTCTGCGCTCAATAATCCATGCCATCCACCGCAAGTTTCCCCACAGTCTTGTGGGGGATAGTCAAACTCTCCATTTTGGGAGGGGCTATACATTGGGTGCGCCCGGTCCTTTAGAGCCCTACGTTCTACTGGAAGAGCAACAAAACATGACACCACGCTGAGGCGTAACCGATTAGCAGGCTCATTGTAGGAAAACAACAAGACAGAACAGAACATTTTAAACGGGGGCAGGATAGTATATTGGTTACTATCGTTTGAAAGTAGGGAAACAATACAGTAGTCCAGTTATCAAAATGTGATTAAACCTGGGAGAGACTCTAGGAGGGGCAACAAAATAAGCTAAAAAAATTTGAATGAAGTACCCTGCCTGGGAGACGAGGAAACCAATAGGGCCCTTAGACTGTTTGACGTGAGCATGGCCCTGTATAAAGAATTTAAGGAAAGCGTGAGAGCTCAGTACTACCATTCGAGATAAGTAAAAGTGAGTATGCGGGGAAAAAACGTATTCGTTAAGTTACATGCACAATAGATGATTAAAATTGGGTGAGAAAGGTGCATATTGCTGAGAGACAAACGTGACACTACATTTAGGCGTATTTGGCTATTCATAATATTCATTGTAGTACTAAATTAAAGAGCAATACTTAAACAACATTATTTTGACAATCATTAGAACAAATCTTCTTCTCAACACATGGCTAGGTCATGATGACATTTCTCAGCTTTTAATAGATCACCCAAAATCACGATGGGAAATCCTATCATGAAATAGACTCTCATGTCCCTATTTTAAAAGGGGAGTTGTGCTCTAGATCGGTTAAAGTTGCCATCACTTGTTTTTTGAATAGGTGATAGATTATTTGCATACATTGGATGGGAAAATGGTTTTACATACCTATGAGCAGTTTGCTAGCTTGGGAACTGATCAACAAAGGTAAACTTACACTGTTGTGCAAGTTTACGCTTTTTTGGTATTCACAAACTGCAGTTTAATAGTAAGTTTACGACTGCGGAGACTCCACAGCCGGGACAGAGAACTCCCCACATAAAATGATAGGCCTGTCCTATCTTTTTATGTATGGAGTTCTCCGCCCTGACAGCTGAGTCTTCCCAGTCATTAACTTACTGTTAAATCGTAGTTTGTGAATAACGAAGAAGAGTAAACTCCCACAAAAGTGTAAGATTACCTTTGTGAATCAGGCCTTCAGTCTATTTGTGCCTGTTGAATGTTTCTGTGTGCGAACCCGAAGTTTACAAACTCAAAGTCTGGTAAGACTCAGGTAGCCTTTCACCCTTCCAAAGCAGATGCAAATTAGTACAATAGGTTTGGACAATTATAATTATAATATAAGAGGAGGAGCCTGTCCCCAAATGGCAGCGCGGAGCTGATGCTCCATGGTGAACCGTCTCTCCAGCTTCCTGAGCGGCGTCCCACCGCACTGTTATCCCACCCAAACTAACGATTCCTCTACCGGAATGCTAGCTGATACCCCGAAGCTTAATTTCGCCCTTCACAGACCTTGCCTCACTGACAAACGAGCCGCGCCTTCCTTACCATTGTATACGCCATGATGGCACCCGGGGAGCTGTGAGACCGCGCCCGGTGCCGAAAGAAATGTTCCGCGTTGCCGCCGACCTCCACTCTTCAATTCTCCATCCAACACAGGAGCCCAGACTGAACTTGCACCTGGGCGAGGAAATGAACATTCCGAGCTGAGACCCAAAAAGCGGCCGCGCTGGGCAAGATGGCGCCGCGGGACTCCGGTGGCCTCTCATGAGCCGAGGTGAAAGCTGAGAGACACAAGCGTGGATGGTGTGAAAGTCGGAGGCAAGGTGCAACCATCGGATGGCAGTGAGAGACGGCCCTCCGATACTGGCAACTGACACCGACTGGAGGGCTCAGGGTTTCCCAAGAGGACCTCGCCCGCCTTTTTGGGAAACGAGGAGCGATTTAACGGCGGTGAGTGGGGGGTACCGTGAGATACCTGGACGGCCCATAGCGAGCTCCGGAGGTGGACTGGGCCTTCACCTGTAAGCAAAGGGCCCGTCTCCATCACGGGAGGAATAATGATCCCCGGCAGCGCCTGACTCCAACATGGCGCCCATGTTGCTGTAGCTACGGGGGGACAGTGTCGACCCATTCCAGCTGGTGACCTACCCCCTGGACCACCATGGAGTCTCTGGATCGCCCAAAGACACAATCCTGGGAGCTGGCTTGACTCCAACAACAAGGGGCATGAGCATCAAACTGCGCCTGACCCTAAGATGGCTGCCACTGATCCCATCTCGTGAAGGGGGAAGCCTCGTGGCTGAATCCAATCGTCCCATCAAGGTCCTGGGCCACTGATCCTCTGGGAAAGGAGCTAAAAGGTGCGACTGGGAGGTTATGGAACCACTGGAGGAACACTGAGATCACACAGGAGTCTGGGACTCCATCTATGCCACACTGACCTTTTTGCCAGCTTTGTGTGGCGAGGCCGGAGGCGACGGCGGAGGAAAGATGGCGCCGAAGCCGCTCTTCTGGCGGTTTCCCTGAACCGACACAGGAAGCAT
This sequence comes from Calotriton arnoldi, assembly GCA_963921515.1. Lineage (NCBI taxonomy): Eukaryota > Metazoa > Chordata > Amphibia > Caudata > Salamandridae > Calotriton > Calotriton arnoldi. The sequence goes on along the minus strand of CAWUFW010016683.1, from coordinate 45,923 downwards.
TGCTATCGAATGCATATCAACCCCACTTTAAGTCTTAGCTTCCCAGTAACTCCGGGATGGGTGCTGCCAATTGATCTTTGACGATGCCCCCCGGACTGAAACCCTGAACATTATACACACCACAGAGACAGATCAACATGGCCCATGCCCGGTGGAACTTTGATGGACCTTTGACGATGCCCCCTGGGCGGATACCAAAACTGTTTGTACTCACCTCGGTGCACGAGCAACCTTGGCCGATGCCCAGTGGAGCTGTCATATGCAGCTATAGAGGAGTCTGGCCCTGGTTTCACCCCCTCGGCCGTCACCTACCCAGCCGGGTCATCTGGCATTGTTTTCCTCATTTCAACGTTGTGTTTCCTTCCCTCCCCCTCCTCCTCCCTCTGTGATTCTTTGATTTAATTGATGTAACTATGTAACCTGTAACTCGCTGATCCTCATGTAAAGCACTCTGATACCTCCGGGTCTAGCCAGCGATATATAAAACTTCTCAAATAAATAAATAAATAATTCCCAGGACCCACTGTTATCCAAGAAATTGGGGGCTATAGGGAAGGTGCATGTGCATGGTGGCTTGAGGCCAGTGCTGGAAATGGAAAAAATGAGCTCATGGATCCCAATAAATCTCTCTAAATTTGGGGAGAGTTCAATGGGGGCAGCCAGAAGGGGGTGGAGTCAAAAGCAGCAGAGTCTGACAAACAAATTATGTTTATTTGTTTTAATCTATGGGGCTGATTTAGAGTTTAGTGGAGGCATTACTCTGTCACAAATATGACCGATGTCTACTCCATCACAAACATGACGGATTTCTACCTTATTACAAGCTCCATAGGATACAGTGCACCTGCAATAAGGTGGATGGGATATCAGTCACGTTTGTGATGGAGTAACCATCAGTCAAACTCTAAATCAGGCCCAAAGTCCCCAAAGAAACTGTCATAAAGGACTAATGTGATAGTAAATATGTTCTTGCTTACTTAATTGATGACAATCAAACTGCATTTTAAAATATATTACAGAGCTAAGGCAACTCTTGAAAATATCTTTGAGTAACCAGCATGTTCCAAAGTATACTAGCCAGTGGCAGCTGGTGACATTTGAAAGTGGTGGGGTATAAAAGTGCAGGATGAGTGCCTTGTGGCGAGCGAGTGACCCCGACTGCCATAAGGAGGGTTCGGGAGGGGGTGTTCGGGGGGATTCAGGGGGGTTCAGGGGGGTTCTCCCCCACCCCCCCAGAAACTTTGGGGGAAAAAGTGGGCAAATGGTGGAATTTCAAGCAAATTTGAGAAAGCAAGCAGGTTAATAAAGCAATTCTGAAAGTGTAGTTATGACATCAATAAAGAGCCTCTGGGTGGCATTACTTACACTACAGACACTGTGGCATGCTAGGGTGTTCTGGATGTGCATTCCAAAGGCCCCAGGTTCTTGTAGGTACCTGTACATTGAGGAAGGTAGGGCTGTGGTACAGAGTAGAATGCTAAGCTAGAACATCTGAAGGCTAGTAGGGCTGGAGGAAATGGTACACTGTTTTCAGAACAATCAAAGTGTAACAGAAGGAACCCAAATATTGTATAGTACGCTAGCTTTAAACTAAAAAAAACAAAAAGCAGACAGAAGTACAAAAATTGCATATCATAATAGCTGCGGAAAGACGAAGATTGAACTGATGGAGTACAAAGATGGTATAGTACACTAGCTTCAGAAATGCAAAAGTCTAACAGAAGAAGCTCTAAGATGGTAGAGGGATACTACAGTATACTAACGTTCAGAAGTTCATTCGTTTTAGGAAAAACAAGGGTCTGGCAAGTGTGCAAATGTAGTTTGGGGCGCAAATGTAGTTTGGGGCGCTAGCTATCAGAAGAACAAAGGTTTGAGCCTTGGCCTGTTTCTCTCTCCTTCAAGCTCTCAGACTGTCTCTATCATGTCTTAGTACTCTGTGCATCAGCACCAGCTTCCTCTTACACTTTCGCAGTACCATCTGTCTATTTCTCTGCAGCCAACCATCTGCCTTTTTCCAATCTGCCTCGTCTCTTGCTATCTCTAGCTGAGCTCTCTTCCTGTTTGTATCTCATCCATGCTTTCCATTCTTTTTCTCTCTCTCTCCCCTAACTCTGTGTCTGCATTTGTCCCCTGCACTCCTATTGCCTCATCTGCATCTTCTCTGGCCTCTCAACCAACTTCCCATCCCTATTTTTTTAGCTCTATTTATCCTCTTTGTTTACTCTGTCTTTCCTGCCCCCTTTGTACTCTCTATCCTATGCTTTTCTTGGTCCCTCTACACCATTGTTGTCCCCTCTGTACCCTCTCCATTCCTGCTCCACCATTACCATCCCATGTTCCTTCTGTGACCCATCAATACACTTGGCTCTGTGTATCTGTTACCTGCCCCAGACTCCATGGCCATCTCCTCTATGCCTATTGCTTCTGAACCTTCCATGCTAGCAGGGCTCTCTGTCATTCCTGCACCATCTGCCCTTCTGGACACTTGGAATCCCATCTGTATGTTTTCCATCCCCTCTGTAGCCCAAGAACCACATCTATCCCCTCTGTACCTTCTCCATATCCTCTGTGCTCTTTCCACGGTACCCTCTCCACCCCCTGCGTGCCTTTGCATCCTCTCTTGTCTTCTGATCCGTCCAGCCCCTCTGTAGCCTCCACAACCCCACTGTCTTCATACTACCCATGTGCTCTTTCTTTTCTCCTCAGGCACTTGCTTTCCGTGTCCTCTCTGTCAGGCAAATCCTCCTCCCAACATCCCTTACTAGCCCCTCAACTATGGATGAAAAATACTTAGTTCGCCCTCAATAGAGGTTAGTGAACAGGGCTTTATAAGTCGGCAGCATCTGATTGGGAAGGCGGGCAGTCGGGCATTGGCCGATGGGCCGGTGCCTAAGGGTCACCAGTGGGCAGGTTTTTGTCAACCGGCCCACAGATCCTTATTGTCTTCCCCACCAGGCCACTGTAGGGGGGGGGGGGCAGCATCATGAGCAAGGAGGTTCTGAGAGGGTTACTTTCAGCAGCGTCCCTAGGCCAATATTGTTCTGTCCGCTGCAGACTTTAGCTTGGCCTCCCGTGGGGCCCGCGCAGACGGCCAGAAGCAATGTCCCACTCACCTGCTGTGGGCCATTATCACCTCAGCTCCCCTGGAGCAGCAGCAGCTCTGTGCTTTTCTTCACCCCTCCCCTACCAGGCCATCACCCTGAGGCTACAGTTGGCTGGGCTGGGGTGAGTAATTGAATGGCCTTGCTGAGGGCCTGTCATTGACACCTCAGCTACAGTGTCTTTTAGGCCTTGGTGGGGGGGGGGGAGTAGTATGTTTGCATAAACCTCGATGTGATGCATCTTTCCCAGAGCGGAACATTTTGATAATGTAATGTCAGAGTTCCCGAATGTGGAACTATGGAAATAGGTTTGAGTCCCAGCCTCACCTCAACATCCTGTGATTCTGGGTAAATGACTTAATTGCGCAAGGCCTAAAATAAAAATGAATTTGATCTTCTGTAATGTAAAAGGTGCTCATATAATTGCACCCTTTGGCCGAGTTTACGCTATATAAAACTACAATAAAAAAAACATAAACTTCTGTTTGCTCATTTTTTAAGAATCTGCAAAGGCTGGAACTTAATAATGAGAGAGAATTCTTTATTCAATAATAAAAATAGTCTGTATTCCTTCTTAACATGGCTTTTCTTCTTTTGTTTAGTTTTAACTATCATTCACGGATTATTAAAGAAGCTTTAGACCACATTTTAAACTGCTTTCACCTTATGTTTACTGTTCAAACTTTAAAGTACATATCGATCAGGGGAGAAAATACCAGTTTTAGGTGTTTTGTCTTCATTGTCGTACTTGCAAGGGCATTAAAATACTGGTAATGCTGGTTAAAAAAAATGGGCAGGTAGCAAACATAGCCATATCAGGAGTTGTGGCCTTTGGGCCACTTTATTTCACTTCGCCCGCCCTGCCAAAATGTAGTGCTTCTAGTTTTCACCAATGTTTCTGGCTCTATGAACTTTAAAATACATAGTTTATCAAACATTTCTCTAAAAATGAGCCAGATGAGACTAGCCAAATGCTGTTTCGTGAACGGGCGTGATCCAGGAATGTGGGCCTCTTTTTTGTGATCCCAATCCGACCCTGTAAGTCGGATATGAAGGAAATACACAGCTTGTCACTGTTGCATGTCATAAATCTCTACTACAGTTCATAACCCCTTCTCTAACAGCGAAGAGGTTAATTAGCAAAGATTTGTAAGAAATGTATAAAAAAAATTACCTCAGTGGAAATATAGCACGCGTATAGTATAATAAGACCGACTGGTGTGTGTCACAATCCTCCATTAAGGAGCGTGACTACTTGTCTAATAGCAAGAACCACCCTCATGGACCCACTAAAACCATTACAAAGCCTGAGTCGAAATAAGTCTAAAGTCACACACAGACCCCTGACATCAAAGTCGTTAGCTGAACATGCGGATCATACACTATCACCCTTAACAATATGCCCGTTATCTGGTGTAAACAAGGGGAATAGATTTTAAAACTAACACTAAAATCCACCTTTCTAAGCTCCTAAACTTCGTCTGAATTGGATGGACGACACTCCCCATCAGCGGTGACAGATTTCGCTCTCTCGACCATCTCCTGTAATTATCGGTGTGGAATCTCTAATTGGATCCCTGCACTGGACCACGCCCTCTATCTGTTACTGGATGTATTGACGAGGTGGCCATTATGGAGCGAATAACAACCGATGAAACTATAGGGGGATATTCTCAAGAACGTGCGATAAACATCGCCAAAATAGGCTAACGCAATTTTTCATATCGCCGTCTATCGCGGGAAAATAACTCTGTGTCAACGTCGTATTCTCAACACGGCGGTAACATGCGATAGTTTCCCGATAACACCTCAAATGTCCACGATACAACTACCGCGACGGCGATAAAAAAGGAAACCCAAACGTGAAAAAAGTTGCGACGGGCCCAACTGCAATAACAATCCAGCAAAAAGCAGCGCCAGGCCCGCAAGTCCCACAAGTAAGGTGGGAAAAATCACTATAAAAGCGGCAAAAATGAAATACAAATAAAACACAAACAACTGCGAAGCACCATGGAGGTAGCCGGAGCAAGCACAGAGGACAACCCAAACCCCACAAGCCCCACGGAGGACCAGCCTGGGACCTCGGGGTCAGGGAAGGGCAAGGAGAAGAGGAAGACGCGGTTCAGTCCGCAGGAAAACAGGATCCTGATTACGGAGGTGACAGAACACCATCAACAACTGTTCGTCACCTCCACTGTGTCATTGGCAACAAAAAATGGAATATGGCAGCCCATCGTGGACAAGGTGAATGCAGTCGGAGTGCTGAGGAGGACAATGGAAGAGGTCAAGAGGCGCTGGAATGATGTGAAGCGCAAAACCAAGCTGAAACTCGCCAACAACCGCAAAGCAGCAATGCAGACTGGGGGTGGGAGTCCTGCGCCACAGGAGTAGCTGGATGAGATGGAGGAAATGGTGTCCACAGTCATCAGTATGGAGACTGTGGCAGGAGTCGGAGGACCAAACACTGCTCAACATGACCTGACACAACAGCGTGAGTAACCACCAGGGACTGGGGGGAAGGGGGGAGATGGGCACAATGGCACACATGCACAAGTAAGTACAGCACATCTGCGGACAAACCATGCCCAAGAGTCACAACTCCGACCAAGAGCCCAATCTACCCAAGTCTGCAACAGCTCAGCACTGTATAAGCACAGAAGTGAAAGGCACACCGCCTGAAAGGGACAAGGGCCAGCCAAATCGGAGCTGAAGGGGCAAATCACCCACAATGCAGCACACACACATAACACTCAGAGCACCTCAACATTTACAACAAAGTGGACCAAACTGCAACACTTTCACAACAGAACAGAGGACACAACTGCTGCCGCTTGTGTGTAGAAAATGGCCTTTCGCATTTGGCATAGCAGGAAACTGTGAGATGATAATGTACAAATACAACCTCACATCTGTGATGGTGGCGAAATGTCAACTGTCCAGCATTAAATAGGCATCTCCACACAAACAGTCACAATGTACATTGACATGCAGTCTGTTTGTAAACTTGGCCAATGCGTCAACATACATGTGAACACAATGTCAAACTGCATCTCCCCTTCACATTGCAGAGGGAGAATCATCACCTCCTGCAGAGCAGACCGTACTCCTCATCACCGATGATGAAGAGGACCTACACACCATCGAGCCCGACGCCCTCCAACAGCTCATGTACACCCTCAGCACCCCACCCCCATGAGCAGGGCAGCCCAGCTGCATCGAGGAGAACCCACCCCCTGCACAGACTGTTGCGGGGATTCTGCTCATACACAGAACTATGCACAAGAAAACAGGACCTCAGTAAATAGGGGTGAACCTCCTATCACCTTAGTACCCAAAATCCCAACCGACTAGCAATAGTGTCTCATTCGGTCTCCTACAAATATCAAGAAGCTACGAATGTTTAGACAACCCAGAACACGAGCACTCCCGACTCACCTCAGAGTCGCGGGAACAAGACAATCTTTCGCTCTCACGTACTTGTCCACAATAAAAATAATCAGAGTCACTAAATAAGTTCAAAATGTTTATTTTGACTATAGTGATTCATAAAACAGTATGCGAACCACAACTAGCAGCAAAATGCATAAGGCAAGAATCATTAGCATTGTTACAATACCATAGAATATAAAAGGAGTCGTCATTTTATAAAGACTGTGAAAAAGGCAAAATAACTGGGCCTAATCACCCTCCCCACGGCAGTAAGAAGTTATTTTATATAACAGAAGATCTCTAGGCGTTATTAGCAGACCCCTACCTGAAAGCCTAAACGCAAAGGTTTACATCATAGGAACAGTAGAGCTCAGCTCCATCGAATGGCTTTCTTCAAGTGTGTTTCAAAAACATGCAACAACGTTACATCAAAGTTCGATTCTTCCACATTGCAGCTGTTGGTAACATGTTTTGTCTAGGTAATAGGGACTGACCAGAACAGAATAACAAGAGACATTGTTGACCGACCTTGCACATTATGTTCAGACAGAATTGAAGGGAAAGCTGAGAACGTGAAAAACAATCTGTTATCATGTACAGGGCAGAGGCAAAGTGTCGCGAAAACAAACTCTTAGCAGAGGCGTGCGCAAAAGCAGCAGCATAGGGCAAGTAAAACTCATGCTAACTTAGCAATGTCGACAATGTATCAAAGGGCTATATAACCCCATATAACAAGACCACACAGCAGGAAGCACCCACCACCATGGCCGTCTCCCAGAACCCCCACGAGCAACACATGGCATTCCAACGCCGTGTGTCGCAGGGCCAGAAGGGGATGGCAGAGCAGGTGCGGGTGGGGTTCGACCTCATGGCAGCCAAACTAGATGCCATACGTGGGTGTCCAAGTCCCATCAGGGACCACCTACAGGCCCTAACGGACACCCACAGTCCGCTCCATGGTCTCCAACAATCCATGGCTGACATCGCCGGAGTCATGACTCGTAGACAAGAACAACTGTCTAGTCAGAGTGGCTCCAGCGATCTCAGCCGTGAGTTGGCCAACATGGGGAGGAACATGGAGAACATGGAGCGGATGCAGGCGGGAAGAATGGCTGCCACGGCTGAACACCAGCGAGATGTAGCAGGGATCTACCATGCCCTGCAGATCCTCATCATGGCAGCTCGTCCACAAGGCATGGCGCAGATGAATGCTGCTGCCACTACTCCCTCCACATCACTGCCCCCTGATGTGTCAGTGCCTCACAGTGCGGCTGACAATCCACCTCTGGCCCCTGATGTTTCACTGCCACACAGTGCCGCAGACAAAACACCACCACCCACATGTGAGGCACATCACACATAGGAGGACGATGATGAGAATGAATCTGCCGTTGGGCTAAGTAGGAAGCGGTAGCATTCATCTCCGCCATATGGCCTCTTTCTGCTTGGTTCTGCCCTCTGCATCATGCCCAGGAATAACACCCTCCACTGTCCCCCTTAACCCCTTCCCTGCGGCGCGAATTCTGCTGCAGTGCGGAAATTTAATTAGGGGGCATAACCCCTTGCGTGCTCAGGACGGCCCCTGGCCGTCCTACGTCACGGTAGGCGTGTGCGGAGGACGGCCGGGGGCCGTCCGAACTCTGCCCACTAATTAATTCTTCCGCACAGGCGGGGAATTTGTGCCGCACTGGGGAATCGGCGGCGTTTGGACGGCCCCCGGCCGTCCTGAGCACACGCCCACTGTGACGTAGGACAGCCGGGGGCCGTCCTGAGCACACAAGGGGTTAACACTCTGCGACACTCACCTTGGCCCCCGACATGGACTGCTACATTTGTTTAGGCAACCAATGACACAGAAATCAGACTGCGGACTGAAATCCCTCTCCTACGATGTACTTTTCCCTCCCCAAAGGACCCTGGCTGGCCCTCCACGGGAGAACATTGTAAAGTAGCGTGTGCATGGTCAGGTACTGGTCCACCTTCACCACTCCACCGAATGTGATTGACATTCAAATACACACAGATGAGTCATGACCATGATCAAGCAAGTATGAAAGTATGGATGTATGTAGGGGCAGTGATTCCAAACAACAGTGCTCCCTGGGAACTGATTTCAATGCTCATGTATGTCCGTGACCCAGATAGGCAGTGAGATGACTGGGAATGTGTGAACTAGCTGTGGCCTCATTGCTCCAAAACAACAATCTCGCTATTTCCAAACTTAGCCCCACGTCAATGTATGAAATAGGGCTGTGTGTCACAAAGGCAAAGTCAAAGTTATGTGGAAGCCACAGCTCGGAGCAATGATTGGTTTGAGTGTGGAGCACTTGGACTCCTGGGATGGTCGGTGCGTAAGTGTGAAGGTCATACCATGCAAGTGAACTACGAGCAAGGACTTCTGTGTGTGGGGTGTGTATACGTTGGTCTCTGTTTAGCGCTGTGCGTAGTGTGGGAGCCATCAGCAGCTGCTATGGTATCGCTCAGGGGGTGCCGGGCGCATGCATTCCCAAGGTCGGAGGTGCAGATGTGCTACCGCCTTCTAGTTCAGACAGAGGGGCTGTCATCCACAATGTTAGTTTGTCATCTGCTTGCATTCTGGAAATGTGATGGGGATTGGGTGGGGGGATGTCACTGCTTCGCCTTCCGGCATGGTTGAATCCTTACCAGCCATGTACGTGCCCTCACGGTCAGTATTGCATGCTCTGATGTAGCAGTGTTGTTTTGCTGCAGTCTGACAGTGATGGGTGCAGGTAGCTGTGAGGAGGCAGTTGACCACTCACCTTCCACCTATTAGCTGGCACTGATCACTACTCTTGATGGATGACGTCCGTGTACACATGTGACCTGTACATGGCACATTTGACCAGGGGACACCTTGGTGTGTTCCACGCAAGGTGGACCTGCTGGCTTCTAGGCTGGTGTGCATCTCCCAATGTTGCTGAGGTGTCCACTGTGCCCACATCCCTCTTACGGCCATGTTGCTCATGTTGTGGGACTCGACACACAGGGTGTATATTTGCATCAGGCAGGTACATCTCTGACCACAAATGGCACCCTGTTGTCTTTTCCTGAACACCAATGACGGCCTTCATGTCATGTTCATGTACACGTGGGACGCTGATGTGTGGCATGACGTACTACATGTGACACCCTGATATGGCATATCGAATATGTGACGCCCTAAACAGCCTCTCGGTACAGAGTTGACATACACACCATCTCTTCTTGCAACATATGCGAATGTTAGCACTCAACGTTACACGTCAGAGTAATGTGCTAATGCAGAGGACTGACATGCACACGGGGAATGTGTGTTGCTAAGATTTTATTTGCACATGCTGGTCATGTGGTCATGATTGCTGTGGACAGTCACAATGTGACGTGCTCATGGGAAGAAATTGTTGATGATTGTGTTCCTTCGGGCTATTCCTGCTGCGGCTGCAGTGGAGTGTGGTCCACCTGCATCATCTTCCTCATCATCGTCCGGTGCTTCTGGGACTTGGATCCATGGGGCATTGGTGCGTACACATATGTTGTGCAATACACAACATGCAGTGATCATCTTGCACACTATTTCTGGGCTGTACAAGAGTCTTCCACCGGTGATGTCCAGGCACCTGAAACGTGATTTTAACACGCCAAATGTGCGTTCAACAATGCCCCTGGTGCGTTTGTGGGACACATTGTACTGCCTCTGGGCCGGGGTGTTTGGGTCTCGGAGGGGTGTCATCATCCACGGGCAGAGTGCATATCCTTGATCACCTGTGAGAGGTAAGTGAGATTAGTGTTAACTGGTGGTTCTGCATGCTGTGTTGGCAGACATACAAGTTTCGTGGTGTGTGATTTGTGCGACCTTGGGATTCATGTTAGCCATATATTGCTGCTGGCAAATGTGGTAGGACAATGTGTATTACGTAGCCTCACTGCTGCCCCTCCCTCCCACCGAGCCTATTTACTTGTGTGTGCTGCGCGGTTGCATCACTTGCACTCCTACGGCACACCATTGTCATGCCTGCCTGCGCAAGACTGTAATGTTGGCCGTTGAAGGTGGGCGGCCACATGTGTGTAGGCCTATGGTAAGGGCGGACACAGATGTGGAGTTCTGGCCTGGCTGAACTCATGCTGATATAGAGGCTAGGCCTTCGGTTCAGGCTGCGGCAATGTAGATATGCAAAAGAAACAATTGATGGACGGAATCCTGGACAATGCAAACATTCACCCCCAGTCACAAGGATCTGGGTTTAATCCATCATTCTTTTGCTCACCATACCACCCCAGTTTGGACCCAGCCATATGCAAATCAGTCTTGACCCTGTTCCTTGTGAGAACAGTCCTGCCCGAACTGCCAAGCCAGGTCCTCCCTGGACCGGAAACAAGCATCCTGGGACCGGTTTCAGGGCATCACCCTTCCTCAGCCATGCTAGCTTGAATCTAGTGGTGTAGTGAGCACGGGACCCACGTCTGGACATACCCTTCCCACTTAGGGCGACATATGCAAAAGAAACAATTGATGGACGGAATGCTGGACAATGCAAACATTCACCCCCAGTCACAAGGATCTGGGTTTAATCCATCATTCTTTTGCTCATCACACAACCCCAGTTTGGACCCAGCCATATGCAAATCAGTCTTGACCCTGTTCCTTGTGGGAACAGTCCAGCCCGAACTGCCAAGCCAGGTTCCCCCTGTATGACATTGTTCTGCATTCTGTCCATCAATTGTTGTTTTTGCATTTGTCACCCCGAGTGGGACGGGTATGCCCAGACGTGGGTCCCGCGCTCTCCATGCCACTGGAGTCAAGCTATCCTGGCTGATGAGGGTGAAACCCCGAAACCGGTCATAGGATGCTTGTTTCCAGTCCAGGGAGGACCTGGCCTGGCAGTTCGGGCTGGACTGTTCCCATTGGGCACAGGGTCAAGACTGATATGGCTGGGTTCAAACTGGAATGGCATGGTGAGCAACAAAACGATGGATTTAGGCCCAGATCTCTGTACTGGGGTGAATGTATGACATTGTTCTGCATTCTGTCCATCAATTGTTGTTTTTGCATTTGTCACCCCGAGTGGGACCGGTATGCCCAGACGTGGGTCCCGCGCTCTCCATGCCACTGGAGTCAAGCTATCCTGGCTGATGAGGGGTGAAACCCCGAAACCGGTCCTAGGATGCTTGTTTCCAGCCCAGGGAGGACCTGGCCTGGCAGTTCGGGCTGGACTGTTCCCATTGGGCACAGGGTCAAGACTGATATGGCTGGGTTCAAACTGGAATGGCATGGTGAGCAACAAAATGATGGATTTAGGCCCAGATCTCTGTACTGGGGTGAATGTATGACATTGTTCTGCATTCTGTCCATCAATTGTTGTTTTTGCATGCGGCAATGTAGATACACATACAACAGTTGGCATGTATGAGCCGAGACCCCGAGCGGTCTCGCACTCCTTTATTAATCCATTCGGGCGAGGCCGCCCTCCTGGTGCATGCTACATTGCAACATTATCGATTACAGGCCGGGTGGCGCAGACACTACCACGGAGACACACGCCATAGTCACTTTTGTGGCCAGGCCGGAACTGAACCACGCCCAGAGCCCAGAACTGAACCACGCCCAGAGCCCCGGCCCATTTCTCCGCACTCCTCACACGCGTGCGCCGCCGCCGCGGCGCTGGGATGTTGTGCGCTTCGGAGTACGTCTCCAGATGATCTACCCAGGCTTACCGGCGGCCTGCCTGGGACGGGGGTGGCTCCAGTGGCGTTACCGAGGACATGCTGTTGGCTACTGGAGGCAGACTTGTCGGGTAGCCCGTCTGGACAATGACTTGCGGTGCACTGAGTTCAGCCCACCGGAAGAGCTGAGCGGGTGTGCAGCCTGCGATGATGCAGCAGGCCTGGTGGCTGGACGGTGACTTGTGGTGCACTGAGTTACTGGCACCTGAGGCCCTGCGTCCGGCACGGGCCAACCGCCACGTGGCGATGACTTGCTGTGCACTGAGGTAGGCCCACCGGAAGAGCTGAGCGGGTGTGCATCATGCTATAATGCTGGAGGCTGGACAGTGACTTGTGGTGCACTGAGTTCGGCCCACCGGAAGAGCTGAGCGGGTGTGCAGCCTGCGATGATGTAGCAGGCCTGGAGGGGCAGACTGGAAAGGATGTGTCTGTTACTTGCTGTCCCACAGTGTGGTCAGAAGGCAGCAGTAGCCAACTTGCAACTCCGCGGTGCGGTGCCGCTGGGTGCGCGGGGGCCTGTTGCGCAGAATCCAGCGATCGGCTGAGGAGGCTGCCAAGCTCGCGGAGCCCGGCCTTGGAGATTGCACCGGCACGTGGTGGGCCCTCTTGGAGAGACGCCGGTGGCAGCAGGTGAGCAGTGAGGCCTGGGTGCGCAGGGGCTGGCATTCACGGCTGGGCGCAGGTCGGGTCTGGGTATCAGCAGGCTGGGGTGCAGCAGGCGCACAGGATCGCGCAGGCACCACCGGTCACGACGGTGGCCTCGTGGCAGGGTGAGGGACGCCGCCCTGGCAGACACGCCACTGCAGGCGATGACGAGATGTGCGCCGGGTGGCGTGGGGCATAGCCACCTCGTCGCTGGTGTGACTTTGCCCGTTGTAGGTGGTCGGCCACGTGTGTGTAGGCCTATGGTCAGGATATAGCGGACACAGAGCCACACGCAGTAGTTATTTCGGTGGCCGTCCTGGAAGTGAACCACTCCCTGAGCCCCGGCCTATTTAGTCACTCCCCTACGCTGGACTGGCGTGTGCCGGCCCTGCCCACTACGCTTACGCTTACAGTGGGGCCAACATGGCTACTTGTCCAAGGTGTTTCCCACTGCCTGTGATGACATGGTTGCATCCACTGTCCATGACACTACAGACTCCAGCAGTATGTGTCCACATGGACATGTCTGTGCTCTGCATACTCAAGACTGTCCAGCAAATCACCGCCACACTTGGCATTGTGTACATTGTTATTCATAGGTCCATTGCCTCCTTCGCACAATCGTGGTTCTCACCTCTCCCCACATTCTGCAAATGTGTGGCAGAGGGGCTATGCCTCAGTGTATAGTTTGTCCACATTTCTGGCCCCTCTTACCACGGTTACTTGTGTTGTCGTGTCTGGCAGGTGTGCATGTTGGTTGGCATGTTGAATGTGATTTTGTTATGTGTCCAGTCCCACAGTTATGCGTTGTGTGATTGTGGAATTAAGGTGTGTGGTGTGTTCCGTTGGTACTTACCAACGAGCAGTCCATTTCCATAGGTGCCATCCTGAAAGCGCTGGTTGATGATGGACTGTCGGAAGATGTATGAATCATGCACACTGCCTGGGAAGTTGGCGACGACATTGGTGAACAGTCCCCGGTGGTCCACTATTGCCTGCACATTAATGGAATGCATGTGCCTCCTGTTGCGGTAATTGTGTGCAGTGTCGGCAGGGGGCACTAGTAGGACATGTGCAGTTGATTGCCCCCAACACGTGCAGGAATCCAGCTATGGTGTAGAAGCCTTGCTTGGTCTCCAGCTGTTCCTGCGCAGTGTGGGGGAAGTGAAGGTGCTGGGATATGAAACTGATGATGGTATCCAGGACAGGTGTGATGGCCTTTGATAGGGCTGGCTGTGAGTCTCCTCTGACTCTGGCAGTTGTTGGTTGGAAGGTACCAGAGGCCAACAGGTGCAGCACAGCCAGCAGCTTTGTCTGCGGAGGGATGTTGGTTGTCCGCTGTGTTGGTACCGTCAGCCTGTGGGCAATGTGGGTCATGATGCGGAGGATGGTTGTCCTTTTGAGTCTGTAGTGGGCAATGACATCCTCTGGCGTTAAGTCTGTGAGGCTGATGCATTTTCGGAAGGTCCGCTGTCTTGTTCTGTGCTGCCTCGGTGGTGGTCCGGGGTGGTCCTGGGAGTGGGGGTGGTCCTGGGGGTGGTGGCGGTGGGTGTTGTGGCCCTCTTGGGTCTCCAAGCTGCATGAATAGTAGCTCCATGGCATCTGTTGGTCTTCAGATGTGGCTCTGGCCTGGGCTCCCTTTGTACTGCAGGTTTTCGTCCTACTTAAGACCAGTAAAAAGCAGGGGTTAAGTCCCTGCTGCTAACGTGCCTTATCGCCTGTGTTTGTCCGGCATCGCAGATCAGGCTGGTCGTTGAGAATATCGCGAAGTGGTGTTTTCGTGTGTTTTTGCACGGGAACGCCTACTCTGCATATCATTAGCGTTAATTGTCGCTCTCATCCGTGGCGATGTGTTTTGCGGCAGCTATCGCAGGAAAACTGGCGATGTCGGCAGTTTGCACCAGCTTGTGAATAGGGCGATAAGGCTATCGCCACTTTTGCTGCGCAGAAGTGCCGATAAATCGGCGATGACTCCTTGAGAATATGCCCCATAGTGTAGTAAAATCTATTACGGAAAAATAAGGCCTATGGGGGGACACCAGGGAAAACCTAGACCCGCAAAAAACTTCAAATTAGATAGACCTATAACAAGGTCTATTTGTGGTATTTACCACAAAGGTCCCACCTCATCCAATCTGGGCATGCTAAAAGACAGCTCAGTGTGTGCTGAATAAATTGCCTTTCATTTTTAATTTTGTGTACATTTGACGGTCTATTCTTGAAAGCCACTTCATATCGCACTACAAATTCATCCTGTTGCACCACCTGCATCTCCTGGGCCAATCAAGATGCTGCTTCCTTGCTTTTTATGTTATCATATAGCAAGGAATCAGTGCCAGGATTGGCTGGGGCGGGCAAACCCAGCGCTCCTTAAGAGACCGAGGGGCTGCAACTGCGACCCCCGGCTCATTAACGTTGCACATATAGGAGAAGCCTAAAGTGCGCATGTCGAGTTGGACGTGGAAAGGAACCTATCCAACCTGACATGCGCACTTTATTTCTCTTTACTGTTGAAAAGCCTCACCCACGCCTGCCCGCCCTGCGCCTCATCATAATGTTTGGCTGGCACCTGGCCTTAAATAAAAGCATTAGGGCTGCCTGGCTGGGAAAAATACCTAAAGTAAATCTTGGATTTTCTGCCAGAGGAGCCGAGGGGGCAACACATTCAGGGGGGCGACGCTCCAGGACCCTAAAAGGGCAGCCACCCCTGAACTAAGAAAACTCTGGTGGTTAATGCACTTGCTGGAGAGATCTGTGTGCAGTCCAGTCACACTTCTGACTCATCATAAAATAGTGATCCAGCGCGATACTAGCAACGAGCATTCATACAACAGATACTCACTTGGGCCCATACATTCACACTACGCTAGTGTTTCACGCTGGTGTGTCAGCTGTACTCTTTATCAAAATCCCTGCTACCAATTACCTTCTGATTGAAGAGTAATGACTTACCAATGAATCCTTTGCTAATTGGGAAGTTTAAAATGAGTGACATTCAATACAGTTCATAAATCCTGAAATAATCACTGAGTCAGGAAGTTTTAAATTGTTTATCTAAAGTTTAGCAGAGTAAATTACAGAGCTGCATGATACTTAATTGCATATCAAGGACGAAGCACAAGAAATCAATTATCGATTAATGACGGTCCCTCAGAAAAGGAGAAGATAGAGACAGCAGCGCAACTAAAGGTTGCATATATTTACCTAGAGTGCAAGAACCAAACCCCTTGGCCAAGGAGTTGGAAAAGATAGGACCGAGGAAGGATGAAGAGCAAAGTCCTCCTCCAGGTTCAGGACAGGACCGGTGACCTCTCTACCAACGACGCCTGCGCCGTTCCCCTCTCTGATACTCGACTTCTCCTCGATTCTCCTGTGCCTTCCTTCTAATGGACTCCACCGCCCCCTCCTCAGGACCTCTCTGGACAGCGATTCAATCTGCAATCGATCAGCTTGTCGGTCTGGAGCTTCTGCCTGTCAGAGTCTAGTCTCTCCTCTGCTGTGTTGTGCGGTCTGAGCTGAGCTAATTAACTAATTCTATATCTATTATACCCTTCTACGCCCATGTACCTCCCATTAATGTTGCAAAAATATGGGACCACTACTTCTGATTGGACAGGGACAGGGGTTGATCCTCACACCATATGATTTTAGTTCAATTTTCTGAAGACCATTGTTTTTAAACTACGGCCCATCAATTTTAATACATTTGCTTTATTTCCCACCCGTCTCACGACAAAGTTTATACATTCTTCATGTACATTGTTGCATATTTAACAGGAACAACATGGGTACAGCAGTGTCGGCCATCAGGTCGTGGCCTTGGACGACGTCCAGGTTGACTTCATCCTTTTCTCTTGGGAGCCATGCAGGACGCATGCGCAGAATCATTGTCTCTCGAGTTTCAGTTCACCAACCACAGGCCCAAGTTTACGAACTAGTAAAAGTCAAAGAAGAAAATATTAAAATCACAAATAAAATGTTTCACTGTATACCCACTCTTTCTACTCTATTCCCATTTACTTATAAATTCTATCCCGCATTAATAGCGTTAAGAAAACGACAATTTAATTACAACACGAGAGCAAGCTGTAGCACATGAAAACATTAAGCAGCCATTTTAATACACACTGCGCAGAAGCAGAATTTTCCCACTAAGCAAAGAAAGACGTCACACCACGTGGTATGGTTGAGACATGCGCAGAAGAGTTCCCGCGTTTTAGCGGCCATTTTTAGAACAGACAAGCGTTACTTGTTAGTTAAAACACATAAGCAAGCTTCCTTACTATTTATGTTGTGTATGCAAGAATTAGTATGAACAATACAAAGTTTAATAAATTAATACTGTGAGGAGATTGCCTCCGAGCAAGTCTCATTTGTGAGTCCTTGCTCCATCAATCCCCTCTCTGATGGCGTTTCTGAGCCATCAAATACTACCCACAACCAGATGCCAACTTTTAGCATAAAATAGTTTCATTTTCATTTTTACACTTTCTATTTTTCACATCCCCTTTCAGTTTCTTGTATAATTCACTTCTTAAATCTTCAAGTTCAATTTCTTCAAACTTTCGCTTTTTTCCTTTTCCTGTCACATTATACGATTCATTCTGTCTACAACATTTGCACCATATTATTATTGACAGTACTATTATTGCTATCCCTGCTAAGGGTACTAATATTTTACCTATAAGTCCTTTCCCTATATTAGAAAACCAGGTACCAATTGACGCAATACTATTTGTCAATCTTTCCCATACACTATCAACTTCCAGTGGTTTCAATTCCTTCTCAAGTTTTGTAATGTTCTGTATATATGTTCCAATTTCTGCACTTTTATCAGGTATATAAGTGCAACAGTGTTTCGTCTTCAATAATTTACAGACTCCGCCCTCTTTTGCCAATATAATATCAAGAGCAAGTCGATTTTGCATAACCATAGACCTAATCGCAACCATCTCCGCATTAATCATTAGAAATCCTCCAGCAGTATCCGTTGATAAACGATCAACCACTGTAGACAATTTACATATTTTCCTTGAGTTCAGAATTATTCCCACTGAAGGTATCAATGCACCAAATATATCACCTACAATTTCTGAAAAACTAGCTCTTTTACTACGTGTTAATTCGCCATTATTTTCATTGCTCCCAGTGTTTCATTTTACGTGGTATATTTTTGGAAATACTATTCCAAAATAACAACTTCCATACCACCGTGCAGGAAGCCTAAAGTAAGCCTTATTCCCACACACATAATAGATTCCAGGAAAAACTGAATCCGTTCCTCCTTTGAGTCCCCAACCTCCAAGAATTAAGAAATTGTGTTCACACTCACTGGTACCGATGAAAATATTGTTATAATCAGTCTTTAATCTATGTAGACAAATTTTCCCTGTTTTTACAAAATCCAGAGCCATAGCAGCTTGAGCCTTGCCAGGTGTGTAACTACCTTCTTTCTCAGCCCAAGGTGGCAAATGAGCCTTATGCTCAGAAGCTTTCTTTTGAAAATCTTGTCTTCTATCTTCTACTAAATTCAAAAATATCTTTTCTTCTTCACGTAAAGAACATGTTAGATTGCTTCTATGTGCATGTGTTTTATCTATCGATTTCATTGTTAAGAAAAATTCTCCCATAAACTGTGCATCTTGACTACTAAGCACTGGGTTCATACTCTTTCGAATCGGAACCTCAGAAAATATCACATCTATGTTTGAATAATAATACTGAAGTTTTCCTGTTCTATAAAATAAACTAGCCAATACACTACATGAGATGCCATAAGTTAATGGCAGGTGATGATACGTTAACCCTTCTGCTACTGATTCGGGTAACTTCATACAGACATAACAATTACTAACTTCCATGGTATCTACATATTGAAACAACAACTTTGTGAAAACATTTAAGCTAGTGTCGTTATCAGTTATTTCATGATGAAATTCTGGCTCATTTTCTGCTATCAGTTCTACTCTATTACTTTTCAAGTTTGCTGTCCTTTCCTTAGTTTCGTTATTAATCTTTTTATCCATCATCATAAGGTAAGGAACTGCTACGATCAGAACTAACCAAACTACAAGCACCATTACTAGACTACATATGCATACTGCACAGCATCTTTTACAACATTTCTGTCTTGATCTCCCAGTAACTCTATCATCGGACATTTTGACAAAGAAGATTGCTCTTCTTATCTATTTTCCGTTTCTTTATACCACTATTTTGCTTTATCAAGGTGGTCTTGTTTCTTTTTCATAGGTCAGTTCCGCACTGGTTCCTTCGTCACCACTTTTACTTGATTCTGAGCTCTCGTAATCTTCAAGAATGATGTAAGTCCAATCAGGACCTTTAAACTTATTGTTAATAAGTTTCAGTCTTTTGCTTCTCCGTTTCTCAGTTCTGCTTTCTTGTCCTGTTTGGCTTGTCACTTTGTTTACTTGTTCAGGATTTTCACTTCTGGTTCTTACGTGGTATTTAACTCTTTTAATGACGCTAGGCCAATGATCACCTTTTCTTGTTTTCTGTGTTTGCACTGCCCTTTTGCTTTCTTCTTCTTCAGTAGTTCATTTATTTTCAGGTTGTGTCACAGTCTTGTTTTCGACAATTACAGTTTCTTCTATCTGTTCTTTTTCAGGTCTGATTGGTTTCTTTTCAGCAGCTCCACTGTGAATTTCTAATGGCTGACTTTGCTCAGGATTTTCATCCTCATGTTCATGATTTTTGAGATCTTCTGATTGAATGTGTTTTCCTTGATCTAACTGGTCCTGATCAGGGCTTATTGCACGTTGTACTTCTGCAGCCTGACCACGTTCTTCTAGACCTGTCTGTCCCTGCTCAAAATTTCTTCGTTCTTCACTATTTTGAGCCCAGTTTTCTCTCCCTATCTGGTCCTGCTCAGGTTCTCTTATTGTATCTTCTTCTTCTTGTTCCTGAGCTGCTTCTACTTCACCTATCTGATCTTCTTCAATTTCTTCTAAGTTGGTTTGACTTCTTGTTCTGTGGTAAATTTCAGGAATTTCCACCACTGGTATCCAGTCCTGACTTGTGCTCGGTTGTTCTTCGTCAGCTTCCCTCGAATCTTGCTCCTGAGATTCTTCAGCTGGGCAACCTTCAGCTTCCTCAGTGATCGTTACTGTCTGAGGTCTTTCTTCTTCAGGGTCTGGTACTCTTTTAGTGTAACTTACATGAATCCAATTAGGAAATCCTGCACACTTCACAGCTGTGTTTGTAACCAATATGATCTGACAAGGTTCGCTCCACCTGGGTGATAGACACGTTTCTCTGGTGTGATTCTTCACTACCACCCAGTCACCAGGATTCAGATCATGTTCTTGTTCAGGCTGCCTGGAAACTGCGTCTTCTCCAACCTGGTGAGAGACAGAATGCACTAGGTCAGCCAATCCTTTG
This sequence comes from Calotriton arnoldi, assembly GCA_963921515.1. Lineage (NCBI taxonomy): Eukaryota > Metazoa > Chordata > Amphibia > Caudata > Salamandridae > Calotriton > Calotriton arnoldi. Next base: position 25,626 of record CAWUFW010016683.1, on the reverse strand, counting down.
CAATAATCCAGAACCATATCATCAGATATATTCAGCAGTTTGTTTATGGGAACATGTGCTTGTCTCATTGCTCTTCCCATCATCATCTCGTGGGGACTCAATCCGGTATTTCTATCAGGAATGCTTCTGAGTCCCATTAAGACAAGTGGCAATGCATCCGGCCAACTTAATGATGTTGATGCACACATTTTTCCCAGTCTGGATTTTATTGTGCCATTCAATTGTTCAACCACTTGAGAAGCCTCTGGACGATATGCACAGTGCAATTTTTGTTCAATTTGGAATGCTTCACAGATTATCTTAATCACTTCACTGTTAAAGTGCTTTCCTCTATCCGATTCCAAAGTTACTGGAAAACCAAATCTAGGAATGAGTTCTCGTAGCAACAACTTTGCGACTGTAATACTGTCATTTCTCCTGGTAGGGTAAGCCTCCACCCACTTTGAAAACAGACATACTATGACAAGTACATATTTCAGCCCTCTGCATGGTGGTAACTGAATGAAATCAAATTGGAGTCTTATAAATGGACCCTCTGCCTTTCCAATCTTTCCAAACCCAATTATTGTCTTTCTTCCTGGATTATGCATTTGGCAGGTTAAACATCTCTGGCAAAGACTCTCTGCTACAGCCCTGAATTTGGGATTGTACCAATTTTGTCTGAAGAGCCTAATCATTGCATCTCTCCCTATGTGTGTGTCTCCATGATACATCCTGGCCATTTGTGAGAGCAGACAGTCAGGCATGACTGGTCTGCCATCGGCACAAATACACACCTCGTCATCCTCCCTTTGAGAACATCCCACTTTAATCCATATATTCTTTTCACTCTCATCAGCATCATCTTGCAATCGTTTTACATCATTCCATGTTTCAGGAGGTGCACACAGCAAAAGTTGGCAGCTGATTCCCATTCTTTCCACCCTTTTATTCACTGCCATTCTGTTTTTGGCACAATGTTGAGCCACAAGGTCTACATATCTGTTGCCGACTACCACCCAGTCATCTCCTGACTGGTGTGCGGCACATTTCACCACAGCCAATTCTTTTGGTGATTGTATTGCTTCCAGCAATTCCCTTACAAACTGTCCATTTTTAATGGGGGATCCTGAAGAAGTCATGAAATCCCTCTGCATCCATAGTTGGCCAAAATCATGCACAACCCCGTAACCATATTGGCAATCTGTAAATATAGTTACTTTTTGATTCCTCCCAATTTTGCAAGCTTTTATTAAAGCAATCAATTCAGCTACTTGTGCAGATTTTACTCCTGGTAAATAGGATGCTTCGACTATTCCAGTTAATTCACATACTGCATATGCTGCAGTCAGTTTACCATCTTCATGCCTCTGGCATGAACCATCAACAAACAGCTCCCTGTCTGGCTTCCTAAGGGGCAATTCCTGAATGTCAGGACGTGGTTTTGTGCATAACTCTGTGACTTGTAAACAATCATGTTCTTCTTCGTCATCTTTAATTTCTTCATGGTATGGGTCTGGTAGTAAGGTAGCAGGATTTACTATTGTGCACCTTACCATGGTCACATTTTCAGCACCTAAAATTATTCTCTCATACTTAGTCATCCGACTAGGAGTAAGATGCTGAGTTCGGGTTCTTGTCAATAGAATCACAACCGCATGTGGAACAAATACCTTTACTGGGAGTCCCATTACAATTGACTCACTTTGTTCTATGCTCAAACAGGTAGCCGCTACTGCTTTTAAGCAGCCTGGCAAAGCGGCCGCCACTGGGTCCAATGTAGCAGAAAAATATTCTATCGGACGTCTATCCAGACCATGTCTCTGAGTTAGGACTGAGAGTGCACAATTTTCTCTCTCGTGACAGAATAATGCAAATTCTTTCTTATAATCGGGCATGCCTAAAGCAGGCGCTGCACACAAAGCGTTTCTCAATTTTACAAAAGCTCCTACACTTTCATCATCCTATTCAACTGGGTCCTTTGCCTTCTTTTTTGTCATTTGAATTAGGGGCTTTGCTAACAGGGAAAATCCTAGTATCCACTGTCGACAATAACCCACTACCCCAAGGAACATTCTCACTTCCTGTTGGGTGTTAGGCATTTGCATTTTCTTAACCAATTTTACTCTTTCAGAGGTTATTCTTCTTTTTCCCCTCTCAATTTGATGTCTTAGATACTTAACTGTTGTTGTACAAAACTGCAGTTTTTCAGGTGAGACTTTATGCCCTTCTTCAGCTAATTGATTCAATAATGCAATAGAGTCCACAACAGTCTTCTCTGGTGTTAGATGCCACTAATAAGTCATCTATATACTGTATTAAAACTGAGCTTCCTGGCATCACTAGTTTTTCTAAGCACTTTTTCAATATCTGATTGAAAATGGAAGGACTTTCCGTGTACCCCTGAGGAACACGATTCCATACGTAGACCTTATTCTTGAATTTAAATGAGAAAAGATATTGGCTATCTGGGTGCAATGGTATTGAAAAGAACGCTTGGCATAAATCAATCACAGTGAACCATCCTGCACTCCAAGGGATCTGGTATAGAATTACTGCAGGATTTGGCAATATAGGACAACAAGGTTCCACAATCTTATTTATTTTTCTCAGGTCTTGAACAATCCTATATTTCCCACTAGGTTTCTTCAAACCCATTATTGGTGAATTACATGGACTACTCATTACTTCTTTTAGTATGTTTTGTTTTACCATTCGGTCGATTTCTTCAATGACTCCTGCCTTTACTTCTGCACTCATTTTGTATTGTCTGGTATTCGGGAAAATTGCACCTTCTTTTACAGTAATTTTAACTGGGTCTATCTTGGCCATAAGTCCTACTTCTTTTCCCGTAAAATCCCACACTATGGGATTTACTGCAGTTTTTAATTCCTCTGGCAACTCGTCTTTTGTGATCAAAGCGAACATCTCATCTACCTCTGTACCTTGTTTTGCAATCATGAATTTATATACATGGTCTTCATCAGGGGTCTGAATTGCCACACCATCCGGTGTACAGAATATTGTGCAGTTCATTTTACATAACAAATCTCTGCCCAATAAATTTACTGGACTAGAATCACACACTACAAATTGATGCATTTCTCTAAAATGTCCAATTTTAACTTCCATTGGTTCAGTAAGAGGTGTTCTAATCTTTCGATTAGCTACTCCCACTACTTGGATAGCTTCTCCAGAGAGAGGAAGGTCTGGGATGTCTGCTGTTCTCACAGTAGACCGGGTAGCACCAGTGTCCAAAAGAAAAGTAATATCATTACCCTTCACATTCCCTTCAACATATGGACCTGACTGATCTACCGGTAAGGATGCACCAAGTACGCACTCCTTCTCCCCCTCTCCTAGGCACCGTCATGAACTGTACTGACAGAAATCGTCCTGTAAAAGAAACTGTGAAGTTACATAATCATTCTTACCACTTCCTCCTTGATATCCGACGTCTGTACCGTGCTTTGCTCTGCTTACATTACCCTGTATAGGTGCAGGTGGCAACTGACTCTGAGGATTTACACCCTGCTGTGAGTCATTCTGCGTCTGTGGATTTAAATTTTGATTTGGGCCATTATTATTCCGTATCTTTTTACATTCATCCTTCCAATGCCCCAATTTTCCGCATCCATGACAAGGAAATTTCTTTTTAGCCTCTTCTCTGCTCATTCGTCCTCTCACTTTTCCACCATTCCCAGTATCAGCATTCGATCCAGAATCTTTTCCCTGATTTTCACTTGGATTATCCAGATTAATCCCCTGTTTCTCGGCCATTTTTACCTGAGCCCACATCACTTTCTCTTGCAGTTTCTTGTGCCTGTCCTCGATGTCATCTCCACAATATTTTGCATATTTTAGGATTTCATCTATGGGTTTCCCCTGCCAACACAACATGCGTTGCTTAATCATCTGACAAATCTCTGGCTTCAGACCGTAAACAAATCGGTAAACAAACTGACTCATGTTCTTGTCTCCAATATCCTCAAAGCCACTATACTGTTTGAATACCTGCAATAAACGTTCATAGTAGGCGTGTACCGATTCACTGGCTTCTTGGGTAGTTCTGTCTATTTTCACCCAATCTGTCTCTTTTGGTGGTATCTTTCCTTTCAGGTAAGTTATAACCTGCTGATACTTTTTCATTACATCACTTGACGGTGCACCTGTCTTGGGATCTCTGGGATACTCTTCACTTGGCCAATCAACTGTGATTTTACAGTCTGTCCATAAATCGGCAGGTACCACTATGTCGAACAAACCATCCAAGTCCTTCAACAATACCTTTGACACCTTCACAAACCTCTCAACCTGCCTCTACCATTCAATCGGTTTTTCTCTTAACTTTGGAAAATCATTCGTAAAGGATAAAATATCCTGTCTGCTCCATGGGACATGTACATATCCCCCTCCTGTAACTTCTCGCATCGGGTACATTTGATCTGCTTTCCCTGTTTCCTTCATTAAATACTCAGAAGCTGTTCTACTGTATCGTGCTTCTTCCTTTTTCTTTGTCCATCTAACTTTCCATTTATCTAAGTCTCCCCATTTCTGTAAGACGGTCATTAACTCTTTTATTTGTAATTTTCTTCCAGAGGCATTCATGTTTTCTAAATCTTTGTCTGAAAAATCTGCTCTATAGGGTTTCTGTAACACCTTCGACTTCCCTATTTCAATTCCCCTTCTGCAGGGCTAAATCTGATAATTTTTCATGGAATATTTTTGCATTTCTTGTGATACTTCTGCACACGAACAACAGTTCTTCTTCATCGTAAGTATTTAGACGGTCTATCCCTACATTTCCTGCTATCATTTCTTCTAATTCGATCTTTAGTTTATAAATGTCCGTAATCTTTGGGGGTGTACACTGTTTGTCTGATCCTTGTGCCCACCTTTCTAAATCTTCTGGAGTAACTACTGTGGCACTTTTGGATCCTGATGAGGTTATTATGTTTATATCTTTTGAGCAACCAGGTGTAGCTCTTCTGGGAGTACTATTTACAGATTCTCGAATGGGCAAATCCATTAATGAAATCATAGATTCACAATCACTAAAATGATCCTCAACCATTACTACTGCTTCAGGTTTCGGAACGTTCACAGGAGTAGGCGCAACTAGCGGCTGGGGATAGTTTACCTTGTCACTATATAATGGAACTACGGGACCAATTGTTACAGGTATGGTCAAAGAATCAGGATGTACTTTTATCTGTGTTATTTTCTGTATTAATTCTGCTCTGGTTTTTTCTAGGGCTTCCTTTTCTTTATCGAGAAGTACCCTACTAGGGGGCCGATTCCGGCTGGAAATCTCTCCGACCGAGCCGGACCCGGAGAGAATTCCGACCGAATCGGACCCTAGCAGTCCGACCGGACGAGTACGATGCATTCGCATGCTATCGGACTCGATTCGGTCGGACTCCCATTGAAGTCAATGGGAGCCGGTCGTACAACGCGTACGCGGGCACCCATTGACTCAATGGGTGCGAGGCTAACAAGGGCACCCCCTACAGCGGGTACGCGTCCATGCGCATCACGGCATACATGTACAGGTAGGGGGGACCCATGGTTCTCCCCTGTGTGCGACTTGCGCGCCTACGCGTACAGGGGGGTCCGACGCGGACCCCCAAAGTCCGGCTCCGACAGCTCTTTCGAGCCGGACGGTGCGAGTCAGTCGGACTGCTCGCGGCGCGCATCGTACTTACCCGGCCGGTAAACGTCTCCATAGCGCGGTGCGAGTCGAGTCCGAGCGAGTCGGCCGGTGCGGTTCGGACCCGTGAACGAGTCGGTCGGCGATTTCGCGTGCGCTCGCATCGTACTCGCTCGGCCGGACCCGCGTACGATTCGGTCAGGAAACAGGGCTCCGAATCGGATCCGGTAAATCCGAATCCGATTCGGAGCACTACCGGCCGAGATCGGAATCGGCCCCTAGGTGTGGAATCATGCAATACTTGCGGTACTAATTGTGTCTTTAATGGTGGTGCACTTGGGGTACATCCCTTTGTCCCTTCCTGATATGGTGGAGGATTCTTTAATAACTCTTCCATAAATTCATCTTCAGAATCTCCACACCTATTCAAGTGTTTTGTCTTTTCTGTGCATTTGCTCCCTAACAGCTCTTCTTCTCTCAATATTGGATACAGTCCCTCTGTAAGCATCGCTCTTCTCCACTGTTTCATCTGACCGTCCCTTGACTCATTGTGGTATCTCGGGAAAAATCCCCGATAACCCCCATTACTTCTGGATCGGTCACGTTCAAATGCCTCAGTTTCCCACTCCTCTAAGGCTTCGTATTGGGTTAATCTAGGTCTTGGTTCTAAATCATTCATCCTCAATCTCAAATTTTGAAGAATTCTCCCATTAAAAGTACCATTCTCGGGAAATTTTAATATTCCATCATTTTTGGTATATTCTATCCAATTCTCTAACCATACGCAAGTATGATAACCTCTCTCCATCATCATGAATGAAGTGGGCGTTTTAGCTGGTGGAATAATAATTCCTTCTCTAGTTTTGATTGGCTTATCCTTTTTAAAATAATTCTTAATCTTTTGTAGGAATGACATTTTCCTCTTCTCTCCGTACATTTTGGGTAAACTTCGGTGTATAAAGTTATATTCTGCAAAACCTAGGAATCTCCTATCCGGACGAGTTCCTATTAAAGTTGGATCGCGTTTTAACATACAATTTCCACTTATCCACTAGAATTTCTGCTTCTAATATAACAACTAATCAAATTCCAGTTTACTTTTGTCTCTGAACCAATTCTAGCGCGGCCTTTCTGTGACGTTGATCTGCCACCCCTCCTTTACAATCTGCGCTTTTCTGTCCCTCGCTGTTTCGACCAATCCCAGCGCGGCACCTGTGACGTCAGTATTATTCCTGACTACTGACCCCTCCTTTACAAGAGTCTTCCACGCCCGCGGTTTCAACCAATCCCAGCACGGCGCCTTGTGACGTCAGCTCCCTCTCCGGCAGCTGACCCTCCCTTTACAAATTCGTACGCAAAACTTTATTTTCTCTACGACTTTAATTAAAATTCAGTAACAACATAAAACATTCGCTATCGTGCCAGTTTCTCTAATTTTTGAAAAGATAGTTTCGTCCACACTAGTAAACCCTTTCCGTTTTACTAAACATACACTACGAGTAAAACCCTTCAGTTTACTCTTCACTCGAGCATCAAAAATACCTGTTACTTCTTCAATGTTACCCTTTCTAGGTGATATAACATCAAAATTTCACCAGCATATTCCTTTGCTATTACTCGCACGCATAGAGTCCCTAACAAGTACTGATAGCCCTACCTAACTTTTCAGTACTATTTCTGCCTGACAGATAACCTCACTGCAGTATGGCTTCCACTTACCACCTGCTATTCAAATTTCCTCCCCGGGGAATTCTGGACAACATAAAACAAAACTTTTAAACAATAACAGGCATTAGTTCATAAAAATATAATTCTCATTACCCAATTAACAAAGTCCAACCATCCTCTGATAACCAGAAAACTGATCCAGCGCGATACTAGCAACGAGCATTCATACAACAGATACTCACTTGGGCCCATACATTCACACTACGCTAGTGTTTCACGCTGGTGTGTCAGTTGTACTCTTTATCAAAATCCCTGCTACCAATTACCTTCTGATTGAAGAGTAATGACTTACCAATGAATCCTTTGCTAATTGGGAAGTTTAAAATGAGTGACATTCAATACAGTTCATAAATCCTGAAATAATCACTGAGTCAGGAAGTTTTAAATTGTTTATCTAAAATGTAGCAGAGTAAATTACAGAGCTGCATGATACTTAATCGCATATCAAGGACGAAGCACAAGAAATCAATTATCGATTAATGACGGTCCCTCAGAAAAGGAGAAGATAGAGACAGCAGCGCAACTAAAGGTTGCATGTATTTACCTAAAGTGCAAGAACCAAACCCCTTGGCCAAGGAGTTGGAAAAGATAGGACCGAGGAAGGATGAAGAGCAAAGTCCTCCTCCAGGTTCAGGACAGAACCGGTGACCTCTCTACCAACGACGCCTGCGCCGTTCCCCTCTCTGATACTCGACTTCTCCTCGATTCTCCTGTGCCTTCCTTCTAATGGACTCCACCGCCCCCTCCTCAGGACCTCTCTGGACAGCGATTCAATCTGCAATCGATCAGCTTGTCGGTCTGGAGCTTCTGCCTGTCAGAGTCTAGTCTCTCCTCTGCTGTGTTGTGCGGTCTGAGCTGAGCTAAATAACTAATTCTATATCTATTATACCCTTCTACGCCCATGTCCCTCCCATTAATGTTGCAAAAATATGGGACCACTACTTCTGATTGGACAGTGGGTTGATCCTCACACCATATGATTTTAGTTCAATTTTCTGAAGACCATTGTTTTTAAACTACCGCCCATCAATTTTAATACATTTGCTTTATTTCCCACCCGTCTCACGACAAAGTTTATACATTCTTCATGTACATTGTTGCATATTTAACAGGAACAACATGGGTATAGCAGTGTCGGCCATCAGGTCGTGGCCTTGGACGATGTCCAGGTTGACTTCATCCTTTTCTCTTGGCAGCCTTGCAGGACGCATGCGCAGAATCATTGTCTCTCGAGTTTCAGTTCACCAACCCCAGGCCCAAGTTTACGAACTAGTAAAAGTCAAAGAAGAAAATATTAAAATCACAAATAAAATGTTTCACTGTATACCCACTCTTTCTACTGTAGCACATGAAAACATTAAGCAGCCATTTTAATACACACTGCGCAGAAGCAGAATTTTCCCACCAAGCAAAGAAAGACGTCACACCACGTGATATGGTTGAGACATGCGCAGAAGAGTTCCCGCGTTTTAGCGGCCATTTTTAGAACAGACAAGCGTTACTTGTTAGTTAAAACACATAAGCAAGCTTCCTTACTATTTATGTCGTGTATGCAAGAATTAGTATGAACAATACAAAGTTTAATAAATGAATACTGTGAGGAGATTGCCTCCGAGCAAGTCTCATTTGTGAGTCCTTGCTCCATCAATAGCGCAGATGGTTAATGTGACTGCTGCAAAGTAAAGCATGTAACATTCATGTAAAATATGTATTTTATGTAGATAGCTCAGTAAGTGACTTCTTTTGTTGAAATGCAACCTTGCATTATAAACAAGCCACAAGTTACACTACTTGTAGTACAACGTTGTGGATTATGGATGGGCATCAAGGAGCTGCATACAAGCTGCAAGGCATAACTTTAGGACCTTCCTGTTTTTTCAATACTTATTTATTTTAATGTTTCTCAGGGTAGTAATAAGCACTTATTAGTTAGTGTTAGATAAATGGCTACTAGTGTAATTAGTCATATAGACAGATACCCTTGACATTCCTACAGTCCATGCACATCTTTTACATACATAGGTTGGAAAACTCTAAAACATGCTTCCAAATAATAGTTTATTTCTTGTGAAGTGATAAGGTGAGGGCCTTTTTTCCTCAATGGTATTAGGATCGAGGTGGAAGGCTCCATTCAGCTACCAGAGCAGCGTGAGACTCAAACAAAATGAGTGCTGCTGTCCCTTTAAGTGAGGCGTTTCTACTGATCCAAGCTGAAACTGACAATAAGAGACACCCCTTACCCTCTGCAGGTTGCTGCTCTGAAAGCACAGCACATCAAGTGTGGCACAGCTAAATCTGTCCTTGTGACAGCAAATTAGACCGGGACACAGCATATTTCACTGGAGCGGGCCCAGATCCGGCTCAATAATAGCTGCCAGATTCGGAATCCGACTGGCTCCCCTTTGTTTCCAGTACAGGTTTGGGCTCATCAGATACCTCTCACAAAAGGGTTGTGCTCTGGGGCATAGCTACCTTTGGTGTAGCAAGTGCAGTGCACTGGAAACTAGGACTTTGAGGGACCCATTGAACCCTGATAATTGCTGTATTTTACTACTGTAACAGCAGTCAGAGGCCATTTTGCTCGCTTGCACCAGGGCCTATGACGTTCTTGCTAGCTACTGGTGGTGCTTTCTATGTGCCCTGACATCCATGTTATCTCTGTTGCCAGCTGTGAATAAGTTAATCTTCTTCTCATCGAGAATAAGTGCCTCCTCACATCAAAGGCAGTATCCCTCCACTGACAGGTAAGCTTCACTCTGTGCACCATGGCCTTTTTTCTCTTGCACAGAGAATTAATCTTATGTCCCATATCTCCGGGGACGCAGGCACTGTGTGGACAGTGGAAAACTCGAATGTGGTGGGAAATAGTGTTACCATGGAGGCGTAGTTTTGACACACAAATTGTTTATTTCTGTTACACATCTGTCAGCGTAATGTAGCCATATGCCAAAGGTATTCATTGTTAGAAGATTAATAGCTGAAAACGTTCTACAAGCATAACATCACAATCTGTTTAGGGACAGTATAATTACCAGGCCGTAAAAAATATTATTCTCATTGCAGAATAAATTATTCAATGATTATAGCAGCATTTGTACAAAAAGCAGAAAATGCTTACCAAATGCAGACATTACATCATGCTTGAACCTCGTTCATGTGTGCATGGGAACACTTAAATCACTGTTTGGATTTGTGCGATCTGGTAATATTTTTTCTACTGGCAGGCCCACTTTTTTTTAAATCGCTTTTCTGTTGTTTTGTGGCTTCATCTGGTTTTGACATTTATCTGGAAAGACAAGTATTTATCTGCTCTCTTGTACCACTGCCACATATTCTCTGAAAGGTTGTGTCCTTTTACACTTCAATAGCCCAAGTCCTTCTTTATTAGAGTTTAAGACAGGATGTGTGGGGGCATTGATTGATAGCAAGACATGATTATCTGCTCTCTAATTTCCAATTTCAGTACATGTTGTACTTTTAATTAACTGTCAGTGCTCCCGTTGTCTCCATTCTAGAGGTTGTTCCTGCTCCGCTGTAGTTGTTTTCATGTGATGCTCGTTATACATGTTTCTTTGACACAATTATGAAGTCCGAGGCATGCAAGATCTCTCTCACCCTCATAAAGTTAGTTCTTGCTCTGCACTCTCTGGCAGAATTACCGAAAATAACAGAACATGCTTTATAACGCCCTGTGTAGAAACAAAGCTAGTTTTATTTCAGCTGATAAATCAGCGTTTTTCCTAAATAGATTAATGAGCTCACATAGCAGCAGATTGCATAAGGCTCTTGTTTGGTACAAAAGCAGTTATTTGGTGTAACAACAAATTGACGTATTAAGCGTCAAGACCAATAGCTGCGATTAGTGCTACAAACCAATCAGGAAGCAGAAGGTACCCAAAACAATGGGACATTAAAACTTGCCTAAATGGAACATCTGTTGGAAAAATGTAAAATCGACTGGTAAAGTGATCCGCAACACACTGGCAGTCGCCAGTAAGGTTCTACCCCTTGCATGTTTCTGATACTCTTAGGGTGCACCATCAGGAATTTGCCTAATGATCTCGGGGCTCTTCTCAGGAAATATCGTTGCAGGCTTTGTCCTGCATAGCTTGCACTAGAACTATAGGCTGGCTTCTGTAGATCACAGACTGCCCTCACAGCAGTACTATGCAGGGCTTGTAGCTTATTGTTGGTTGTTCTAAATGTTCTGGCCTGAAGGGCAGTCTTGTTATATTCTCACCATGTCAGATGCACTGTAAACCTTTTTATATATTATTTTACCTTATTCCCTGTGTTGGTTTCTCCCTACTTTATACTCCCCCTCTCTCTCTCTGCCCCTTTCCCCATCCTGCTGATTAGAATGCTGTGGATGTGGAGATTCCAAATAAGGCAGTGGGAAGTTGGAACTGGACTAATGGTAATGGAATGAGATACCTTGAAATAAACGTATGGGTCTTTATGCTGAGAGTCTTATTGAAAGTCTTTATGCTGTCTTTCAATAAAGGTCTTTTAGCAAATACTGTGGAAACTTAAAACATACAGCACTGGTGACGAGTTGTTTGATGTGCTAGGGACAGCGTTGACAGGATAAACGCTGAGGCAAATGTCTTTTGTTCTCTGAGGGGGGAGAGTCTGGTTCGTAACGCCTGGTGCTGAGCCTCGACGTCCTTCAATTTCGAGAGCTTCCTTCCGCTATTGAGCCAGATGTTGTCCCTTGTCGGTTGTGAAACTAAATCCTTCTGCTGCTGTTACTTTAGGTGAGGAGAGCGGTTTCTGAGGGGACATTAATTTCTGCTACCTTTGCTACCAATTAGTGGGAATCCACTTGATGCTTGAGATTGTCATATCTAGCAACGTAGGCTCTTATCTTGTAAGGCACACGATGTGGCTTTGCGAAGACGATAAGGATCCATTCTGCTGGACGAGGCTGGATGGAATCAGGAACTGGGCCAACCGTGACAGTGATCCTCTGCTGCTGGTTGGACTGCTTCCTATTTAGAGAAAAACTGTTTTCTTCCAGTCAGAAATCTAGTCACTGCATCTTGGTGAGTGTGAGGCAGTGAAGCAGACTTTGCTGTTCACATTGATGCACTCTTACTGTCATGCGCATACCAGGCATCTTTGATTACAAGGCAGACCTTACTCACAATGCATACACCTCTATAGCACATCTGTGGGTGGAGACAATTTTAGGCATTTTGAGGGTAGGAAAGTGTTTGAAAATCTTCCAGAACCTATTACGGAGAGTGGTGTAGAAGGTGAACAATTTGATGTGTTTCAATCTACCTTCAAAAAGTTGGCAAGACCATTTTGGGGAAAAGATCAATGAAGTTCTGGAGAGGCATACACTTTTTGAAAGAATTCAAGGTAAACAATAAAAGGTAGTAAGCTAAATAGCTGTTTTAAGAGTACTTTCTAACAATGGTAATTTGGCTATTAGTAAAAAATCTGAATTTGCCTAACTGCGAAATCAAATTATATGAACAAAATATAACTGTTTTTGCAGATTCATGATTACTATTCACCTTAATAGACAGCACTATTTTCAAAATATAAGAAGCGGTTGGTTATAATAAAGGTCCCATACATTTAGAAAGCATGTTCACAATGAAAATTTCCTTTAAGGATAGGAACATTGTAGGAAAAGTGTATGTGGCCAAACGTGGTTCTAACCTTTTAGGTTGGGAGTGCCAAAAATAATTTGGAATAAAATCAGATCCCAGCAAGGCAGAACAAATGTTACTTGTTAAAATATGATCTGTGGGAGGGAAATATGTGATAAAATCCCCAAAGTTTTTCTGACAAACTTGGGCTCCTAAAACCCTTTCAACATAAAATCGGATTTCAAACCAATTTCATATCTGTGACACATAAGCCCAGATCAATACCTCACATGATGAAGAAGTTAATTCAATTCAGTTCAAAACATCATTCAGCAACATTGTGATATCCATAAAAGTTATTCACGAAAAGAAAATGATAAGAACAGTTTACATCATAACAATTAAAATTTAAATTTAACCAATACACAAAATGCCTCAGCTAGAAAAGTTAAATATCTCCTACAGTACCAAATTGCAGCAGCCTATCTCATCAGTGCATCAAAGTCTTTGATGAAGGAAGCAGAAAAATTAACTGGACTAGGCGTAGTGGAACCAAGTTCTGAATGGTTGTCCCCCATTGTGATTGTATGTAAAGCTAGAGGGAAAGGTATTTGCTTATGCATAGATCTATGGGATCTTAACGTCAACATATAGGTGGACTATCACCCGGTGCCCAATATTAACAAAGGTGCTTATAAACAAGCCCCTCGCACAGCCAGTGCGTCACTTTTTCCCATATAAAAAGTTACACAACAGTGGCGCATGAGACTTGTAAATAAGCCCCAAAGGGTTTATCATGATAGGAGAAGTCAGTTAAATTTCTGCCATAGACTGATCTGTTGTACAACATCAGGTAAAACTACATGCAGATAGTAAGTCTCATATTATCCTTCATCATGCCATTTGGGGTGTATTGATTCTGCAGGATATCTTTAGGGCTTGCATCAGCTAAAGCAGTTTTTCAGAGGCTAATGCTGCATATTGGAAAGGGTGTTGAGAATGTCTTTTGTTTCCAAGATGACCTTATTTTTGGCAACACAGTGAAATACATGACAATGTTCTGAGAATAGTTTTGAGCAGATGGAGAGGTGGTTGGCTCAGCCTAAGGAAGGAAAAATGCCAAATTGGGGTGGGATCTGCTACTTACTTAGGCCATGTGCTCTCTAGGAATGGAGTAAAACCTAAACACTACCTTCTAAAGCCAAGTACTAAGGATGAGGTAAAATAGTTCCTTGGACTTTCAGAGTTGCAACCCTAACAGAACCTTTGCGAAAACTATAAAAAAATATGAGACATTTATATAGGGAGAAACTTGCCAAAAATCATTTTTTTCAATAAAAATGAAATTGCTGACGCATCTTTACCAGCCTGCTTTGATATAAAGACATACCATACTTAAAACTGATGCTAGCACAAAAGGATTGGGTGCTACCTTCTGCAAAACAATTAGAGGAAAAGAAAGACCATGTTCACGCCTCGTTCATTTGCTGAAGATTAATTCAAATATTCAGGGGTTAAGAGAGAGAGGCCCTTGCATATTATTGGATAGTGAGACATTTAAATGTTTTCCTTTGGTCTATGCTGTTTGCCCTAAGCATTCCTGGCCTTTCCCTTTACCACAAAAGGAGTGGAAAATCTGCTGCCAGAACCGCCCAATGGTGCCTTGGTTTGATGATTTTACTTTAGCAGGGTTATGTCCCTGGTATTAGAAACCTGGTCGCTAATTGTCTTTCCAGGATGCCACTATCACAAGAAATTCAAGAAGAACCCAGTAAGGAATTTGTACTTTCGGCTATTTTGGAAGGTTTGAAACCAGTAGAATAGAAAGAGAACATGAGTACTGATAGTGTGCTAACCAAGGTTAAAAAATTGATGCTCCAAGAGGAATTCTGTTCTGGAAGAGTATGTCAAAGATGACTGGAAGGTCTGAGATGAGTTGTATTTGATGGAGAAGAAATTGTTCAGGTGAAAGAAGTTAGTACCCCCACCTGATCTTCATTTATTGATCAGGCCCAGGAAGGCCATTTAGGAAGCAGTCTTACTAACAATAAAGTTACTGCATTACTGGTGGCCCTGCATGGACTACATGATAAAGAAGATAAGAAATTGCGTAAAATGTGCTTACAGTGCCAAGACTAAGCCATCTCTATTCAGGAAGTTCCATATAAACCAACTTGAAGTAGGATTCCTTCTGATGTAATTGGGCCATTGAATGGCCCTGGTTTAGGTGGAAGATTCATCCTATACTTAATGAACTACCAAATGAAATGGCTAGAGATAAAAAAAAAAAGTTCTGGACACCAACACTACAGTTATCACCGACTTCCTGTGAGTAACATTTTTAATGAAGATAGTCCACAAATAATAACAACAAGTAACAGGATACAATTTACCACATGCAAATGAAAGAATACTTAAGTGGGATGTTGATAACTCGTTTGCAATCTGCCTTTAGTTTGCACTAAAGCTAATGGATTAGTTGAACACATTAACACAATAATTAAAGAATGCATTCAATCCCACATGAGTAACAGAACACAGATGAAAAAAGCTTTATTGGAAATGGATCACTGACAGAATATCGAGTACCAGAATATCGAGTTACAAAAATATCGGGACATAAATATCGTTGTCAAAAATATCGACCTCCTATCTTCATAATAGTAAGTACAAAAATATCGAGAAAAAAAATATCGTTGTTAAAAATATCGAAGTACAAAATATCGTTTTTTATATATGTATAAAAAAATTAGGTAAAATAAATTAAATAATACATTTAACTTAATTTTTTTTTAGATTTATTTGTAAATTTTAACAATTATAAGTAATAAATGTAATTAAAAAATAAATTAAACATACATATATAAAATGTAATATATATATATATATATTTACTTATAATAATTTTAATTAATTATAAAATGTTACAAATATATTAAAAAATTATAAATATATATATATATACATATACCTGTAACATAAAAATTATAAAAACAAAATTATATTATAAATTCAAATATTAAAATATTTAATATTTTTTAAACCTACATTTTACACTACATTGAGTGCAACAGTAGGGAAACTGTTGGATAGCGAAGGGGAAAAAATTATAATTCCCACTCCAGTGAGTGCAACAGTAGGGAAAGTGTTGGACAGCGGAGAGGAATAATTTACTATTCCCACTCCAATGAGTGCAACAGTAGGAAAAGAGTTGGATAGCAGAGGGGAATAATTTACTATTCCCACTCCAATGAGTGTAACAGTAGGGAAAGTGTTGGATAGCGGAGGGGAAAAAATTACTTTTCCCACTCCAGCAAGTGCAACAGTAGGGAAAGTGTTGGATAGCGGAGGGGAAAAAATTACTATTCCCACTCCAGCAAGTGCAATAGTAGGGAAAGTGTTGGACAGCGGAGGGATAAAAATTACTATTCCCACTCCAGCGAGTACAACAGTAGGGAAAGTGTTGGATAGCGGAGGGGTAAAAATTGCTATTCCCTCTCCAGTGACTGCAACAGTAGGGAAAGTGTTGGATAGAGGAGGGGTTAAATTACTATTCCCACTCCAGCAAGTGCAACAGTAGGGAAAGTGTTGGATAGCGGAGGGATAAAAATTACTATTCCCACTCCAGCGAGTGCGACAGTAGGGAAAGTGTTGGATAGTGAAGGGGTAAAAATTACTATTCCCACTCCAGTGAGTGCAACAGTAGGGAAAGTGTTGGATAGCAAAGAGGAATAATTTACTATTCCCACTCCAACAAGTGCAACAGTAGGGAAATTGTTGGATGCGGAGGGGATAAAATTATTATACCCACTCCTGTGAGTGTAACAGTAGAGAAAGTGTTGGATAGCGGACGGGTAAAAATTACTATTCCCACTCAACGAGTGCAACAGTAGGGAAAGTGTTGGATAGCGGAGGGGATAAAATTACTATTCCCACTCCTGTGAGCGCAACAGTAGGGAAAGTTTTGGATAGCGGAGGGGAATAATTTACTATTCCCACTCCAATGAGTGCAACAGTAGGGAAAGTGTTGGATAGCAGAGGGGAATAATTTACTATTCCCACTCCAACAAGTGCAACAGTAGGGAAAGTGTTGGATAGCGGAGGGGTATAAATTACTATTCCCACTCCTGCGAATGCAGCAGTAGGGAAAGTGTTGGATAGCGGAGGGGTAAAAATTACTATTCCCACTAAAGAAAATTCAAATTTAAAAACAAACAAAATATCAACTACAATACAAAATATAATAAAAAAACAAAGACAAAACATATATAAAAATATAAAAATTTTCAAAACATAGAAACATATTATAATGTAGAAAAAATCTAAAATTTACATTAAAAGATTAATTTTTTTAATGTAACAAAAAATTAACAAAAATAAATATTTTGGAATAGAAATGTAATTTAATCAAAAACAATATTTATTACATAAATGTAATATTTTTTTCATACCCTATAACACCACACAATTTACGACACACATCTAAATTAAAAAAAAGTGTACCTCCATAATTAACACAATTAATTATCAATTAAACAATTATTAATAATTAAAAAACACATTTAAAAAGGTAAAAATTAATGTACTAACCAAACGTTACAGCTATAGAACCTAAATCCCCAAACAAAATAAAAATAAATTACCAAAAATATTTATCAATTAATAAATGAATATTAATGATCAAGTAATGATTAATTAATTTAAACTAAATTTCTTTTCACCCTCTACCCCAATAAACACCAAAACACACACCTAAAAATATTTACACAATTTCCATAACTAATTTTACATTAATAAATTAATATCAATTAACAACAAATCATTAATTAATTACAAAAATTACTTCCCCATTTACCACTATAATCCACACAACTCACACATCAAAATAATTACACAATTGCCATATTTGAATTTTAATTAATTAATTAGCATTAATTAACAAATAATTAATTAATTATAAACAAATTACCTCCCACCATATTCCCCTATAAATGCCACCACCATTTTTTTAAAGCTTGACACAATTAACATAATTAATTAACAAATATGTAATTAATTAATAACAATTAACAAGCACATTATAAATAATTATTAATAAATGAATTCACACAATTAACACTATAAAATTAAATAAAATAAATATTATATTAAAAATATTAATACATGTATTAAAATTAAATTACTTCCCACCCTACTCCCCTATCAACCCACAAACTGCTCCTAAAAAATAACACAATTAACATAATTACCAATTAATTAATCAATAAAAATTAACAGCCAATTATTAATTAATTAATAATAAATTAATTCCCACAATTAACAATATAAAATCAAAATTAAATAAATACTAATACATAAAAATTATTATTCAATTTATTATAAATAAATTACTTACCACCCTATTCCCCTATAAACCCACAATCCGCTACGGAACGTAAACGCAAAATTTTATTAAAATAAAATTAATAACTTCTAAAAATGTAATACATATATTAAAAAACAAATGCAATACTTAGACAAAAAAATAGAGCACATACATTTAAAATACATACTAAAATACATAACACTAACTAAAAAAACGATATTTTTAACAACTATGGGGCTCATTACGATACCCGGCGTAAAAAAATCCGCCAGGCATGGAAGCGGCAAAAATCCGCCCGCACACACCGCCTGAACACCGACCACGCCATTATGAGTACACAAACCGAAAACCGCCATCGGCGGAAAAATCATACAAAATACCGCCCGCCATCATCCGAGTCGGAGTCAAACCGCCCGCCACGGACGGAAACACGCACAACAACACAAAACCGCCCGCCCACACGGCCGACACACCGCACGTGAAATTACGATCGCACCGCCATGAGCGCGGAAAAACAACAAAAATACCGCCCGCCAGCGCAAACAACGCCGATGAGAATCGACACGGCAGAAGCCATGGCGCCCACGTACCTGCACAGAAACCATCCGCACACAAAACCAATAGCACACAACATGGCCAACAAGTCCACACAGCAAGGCACGCACAAATACACAAGCACAGTACACATCCCGAAAACACCCCCCGGACAAACAAAAAATACAAAGGCCAGAACCCCAGACACAACACACCTGAAAACAACAGACCATGAGGACACACCCACATAGGTGAGTACAAAAGCAGCACTCCCACAGACCACAACCCCTTGCTACATTGCAAACCAGAGAGGAGAGGAGAGGACACAGTGACACAGCAAGGACAGCAGCACACCACAGAAACGCACACATCACAACCACCACCACCACCAAACACCACCACCACCACCACCACCACCACCACCAAACACCGGCACCACAAACCCCCTGCACATTACACAACACACACCGCACCAGCACCACAAACACCATGGCACCACAAAGGATGCCCAAGTTCACGCCCATGGAGCTGACGGTCATGGTCGACGAGATCATCAAGGTGTACCCACAAATCTATGGGAACATGGTCCAGCACACACCACTAGCCACCAGAAACAGAATGTGGACCCGGATCGTAGACCAGGTCAATGCAGTCGGGACCCTGCCCAGGAACAGAACCGAGATAAACAAACGTTGGAATGACGTAAAGAGCCTGGTCAAGAAGAAGGAGGGCAAAAACAGAGAGCTGGCTGCCGTCACTGGCGGAGGGAATCCCGCGCTCTTTAAGACCTTCAAAGCGTGGGAGGAGAAGGTGCGAGTCGTAATCCATCCGGAGATCCTCGCCGGATTAGCAGGGGAGTGGAGGCTGGTAAGTACAAACTAATGTATACCAGCACACCGCTATGTACTCACATGCGCAACTACCATGCCACAGCTCCCAGGGACAAACACCCCCATGTCCAGCACACAATACACAACACATCACACGCACATGCAACAGACACTACCACAGACAGGCCAAACCGAACAACTGTAAAATGCGTGGGGACATGTGTACACTAAGCCAGCCACGTAACCACCAACAGGTCCCCAAATATGCCAGAAGCGCCACAACGAGCACCCACCACACCCATGTGTCCGCCACAGCTGCACCAACTGACAAGTAACAGGTAAGTGGCAGGAACACAAAGTGCAGTGGGTCGGAGGGGGACAGCTGAAGTACAACACCCACCAGGCCCCCACTCCCACAGACCAGCAAGGTGGAGCACTCCCCACACCCATGTGTCAGGCACAGCTGCACCAACCGACAAGTAACAGGTAAGTGGCAGGAACACAAAGTGCAGTGGGTCGGAGGGGGACAGCCCAAGTACAACACACACCAGGCCCCAGTCCCACAGCACAGCAAGGAGGAGCATCCCCCACACCCCACAGCCACGTGTCAGCCACCGCAGTGCACAACGACAGCCGAAAGGCAGACATCACGGTCCACAGCAATCGGTGTCAGTGGGTGTACAGCCACCCCCACGACCCACTACACCCCACCACCCCCACAGACCTGCAACATGGAGCACCCCCGCTTAGAGCCATGTGGCATCCAGTACAGTGCACGCACGAACAACTTGCAGGTGGGAAACTGGACAGGGCTGGATTACTGGAGGCATGAGGACCATAACACCACCAACACATGGGACATGTCACGTAGCACACGGACACGCAGCACCGCCCACCGTCACGAACAAGTGAACAATGTGCACACGGACATGAACAGCAGACTCACACCCCACATGACCCATCACAGACATAGCAACACCCAAGGAGCCACGTCTGCATGCACAAGCCACACTGAATATAGTCCCACACGGCAGCCACTGTGCAACTCATCACACACAACCGAAACACCATTGAAGTCCTGTCCATGTAGCCCCCACTGCCTGTCAACCCCACACCCCACAACTACGCCTATGTAAGACAAACAACACTAGACGCAACAGAGCGGAACAACAGAAATGCACACGAACACCACTGAACCCATCAAACTCACAGACACACCATGCACATACAACATACCATCCATCCCATCCGTCAGCCCCAGTCACATGAAAGGCATGTCATCCGCACAGCTGCCACACATACAGCAGTCACGCTAAGACACATGCCCATGACCAACCATGTGCCAGAAGTCAATTAAGCGCACGACACACTGTGAGCAACAACACACAACATGGGCCACACCCCCGGAGCACTGCAGTGATGCACATGGCACAGGGCAGCACGCACACCAAGGAGATGGGACAACTGCAATACGTTGGCTGGCACACAACTATCACTCACTCATAACGATGCGTCCAATGCCATGTCCAGTAACCACAACAGACAGCAAATATGCAGGGCATGTCAGGCATGCACACACCTCAGACCATGCACTGTCATGCTGCCACAACACATGTCACGTTCGGCACCCATGGCTCACAGCATGTACCCCAAAAGCATATCCCCTCCCAAATGCGAATCTGGGGCATGGCCCCCATGTTGCCATATGCGTTCCTAAGCGTTCCATTTGAACCCCAAAAGCATATCCCCTCCCAAATGCGAATCTGGGGCATGGCCCCCATGTTGCCATATGCGTTCCTAAGCGTTCCATTTGAACCCCAAAAGCATATTCCATCCCAAATGCGAATCTGGGGCATGGCCCCCATGTTGCCATATGCGTTCCTAAGCGTTCCATTTGAACCCCAAAAGCATATTCCCTCCCAAATGCGAATCTGGGGCATGGCCCCCATGTTGCCATATGCGTTCCTAAGCGTTCCATTTGAACCCCAAAAGCATATTCCATCCCAAATGCGAATCTGGGGCATGGCCCCCATGTTGCCATATGCGTTCCTAAGCGTTCCATTTGAACCCCAAAAGCATATTCCATCCCAAATGCGAATCTGGGGCATGGCCCCCATGTTGCCATATGCGTTCCTAAGCGTTCCATTTGAACCCCAAAAGCATATTCCATCCCAAATGCGAATCTGGGGCATGGCCCCCATGTTGCCATATGCGTTCCTAAGCGTTCCATTTGAACCCCAAAAGCATATTCCATCCCAAATGCGAATCTGGGGCATGGCCCCCATGTTGCCATATGCGTTCCTAAGCGTTCCATTTGAACCCCAAAAGCATATTCCCTCCCAAATGCGAATCTGGGGCATGGCCCCCATGTTGCCATATGCGTTCCTAAGCGTTCCATTTGAACTCCAAAAGCAAAGTACAAACCAGACCCAGGATGGGCCAGGAGCCCGCATACACCAGAGTCACAATGAGTAGGGGCAAAGCAACACACCCATCGGCATGGCCAATCCGTCCCATGCCACATGTGCACAGCACACAGTCCCATTGCCTAGCACACACACCTACAGATGCCACAGCCACACACTCGCCTCCGGGAAACCCATGTACGAGATTGCACGAACTGCCAATGTCAGACGACTAATACATACTTCGCCAGGTGCAACACAATAACAAATCTCATTCTCTCCACAGGTGACGAACTGCTGGACGCTGGGGATGGAGACAGCAGCCAGCACAGCCAGCCTACAAGCCCCCAACGAGGACACACGGATCTGGAGGATCTGTCCACCTCTTCGGACACGGACCACCAAGCTGGCCCATCTGGCGTGGCAGGGCCCAGCCGCTCCCCAGGACCCCTCCTACCCACCAACCCATCATCCAGGGATGCTGAACAGTCCCAGTCCCCTGCTGCCACTGTCGTTGCGGCCACACCCACGGTCATTGCGGCCACTACCACTGCCGCAACCGCCACCATCGCCGCACCGACCACCACCGCCTCCACCACCACCACGTCTTCGCTGGCACCAGCCCCAGCGCAGGTGGTGGCCCGGCCGACTGGATCCACCCTGGGAGCCACAGCGAGGACCGTGGTGAGCAATGTGGCTAGTGGGCAGGCCGGTGGCAGCAGGACTGGTAGGAGGAGCAGGGTCAGGGAAACGCCAGCCTCCCCTGGGAGCCATGCCCTGCCTCAAATGGCCAGAGTCCTTGGGGCCTATGAAGAGGCCCAAGGACAATGGGCCAGGTCTGCTACTGACACGCGGGAGGTGCTGGGGGTGCTGAGGTCCATGGACGCCCATATGGGCCAATTCGTGTCCCGTATGGACCAACTCGTGGACCTCATGGGCCAGCTGGTGGTGGCGGTGGGGTCACAGGCAAGGCCAGCAACACCACCTCCGCCACCACCTGCTAGGGCGCAGGCTCGGGCAGCAGTGTCCACTTCCCCTGCGTCCACAGCCAGTGAGCACACCTCACCCACCACCAGCAGGTCGCCACCACACACCCCCCTCCCAAACGTGGAAGGGGCCGTCCGAAGAGGAAACAGATCTCCCGGGAGGACTTCGCACGCTCCAGTCGCAAGTGAGGCAGCCAGCCAGCCTTCCGCCAGCCTTCCTTGACCAGCCACTGCATTGACTTGCTCTACGATCCCACTCCACACAGCCATCTGGATGGCATGTGTGTGTTGGACTATGGACATAGAACCAGTGGGTACACCCTGATCATCACGCAGCCATGACCGACAGCTCATTGTCACTGCACGCACCACTTTTGTCATCACCTTACACACAATCACATGTCACAGTTTGTAATAAATGCACCTTTTTCACTAACTGCTGTTTGTGCCCTGTGTCTTTATTGTACGGAATACTACGGCCACCTTGGGCGGAAAGGCACCTGATGCGTGGCATGGCAATGGAATCCGGAGGGCCTGTAGGGACCTAGGGGTGGGAGACAGAACAGGAGCACATTCAATGAGTGTGTCACACACCCATCACACAGTACATGTCAACAACTACAAGCAATGTACACACATCGCACAGAGCAATAGGGCACAATGCCACAGTCACCAACAGTGGCATACTACCCTGGCCATGGAGCGTTGACACACTGCACGCAGTGAACATACGGCCACCCTGACACAGCACACACACACCTGCATAGATACAGACACATCATCCGTCGTACATGGACACTCACCGTCAAGTGAAGTAGCGGGCGATGAGCTGCTGGCGCACATTCCCAGCTTCCTCCTCTCCGCTGTCCACCTCACTCGAGCTGTCCTGGTCTGCGGGCTGGGGCCCTGGTTGATCTCCGTCATCCACAATGAGGGGGATCTGCTTCCGAATGGCCAGATTGTGCAGCATGCAGCACGCCACCACTATCTGGCACACCTTCTGTGGGGAGTATGCCAGTGCACCC
This sequence comes from Calotriton arnoldi, assembly GCA_963921515.1. Taxonomy (NCBI): domain Eukaryota; kingdom Metazoa; phylum Chordata; class Amphibia; order Caudata; family Salamandridae; genus Calotriton; species Calotriton arnoldi. The sequence goes on along the minus strand of CAWUFW010016683.1, from coordinate 1,521 downwards.
TCGGTGCGGTCCAGGCACCTGAACCTGGACTTGAGGAGGCCAAAGGTACGCTCGACCACACGTCTGGTCCTCCCATGTGCCTCATTGTATCGATCGTCTGCTGGGGTGCGAGGATTCCTCAATGGACTGAGCAGCCATGCCCCATTCGGATACGCAGAGTCACCTGGGTGTGAGGGACACAGAGAACCGTTGCTATTCCAACTGGACAGGGGACAGCATCGCACAACCAGCACGCTACACCACTCCACATACTCACCGACAATACAGCCACGATCCTGTTGCAGATTGGCCATCAGTCGTGGCAAGATGCTGTTGCGCATTATGTGTGCGTCATGGGCCGAGCCTGGAAACTTTGCACACACGTGGGTGATCACCATGTCCGCAAGGCACACCACTTGCACATTCAGGGAGTGCGTGTGCTTCCTGTTGCGGTACAGGTGCTCAGTGGCCTGTGGTGGAACAAGGCCAACATGAGTGCAGTCAATGGCTCCCACGACGTGTGGGATTCTGCCAAGGGCATAGAATGCACCCTTCACTGCCGCCAATTCACGAGCCCTGGGGAATCTGATGTACCTGTTCCGGTACAGCATCATGGCTGCCAGTACATCCCTCAGCACCTTGCTGAACATGGGCTGGGACATCCCTCCTCCACTGCCCACTGTGTGTTGGAATGACCCAGTGGCGAAGAAATGCATGGCGGCCATCACCTTAGCCGTGGGGGTGACAGCAGTCGGATACACCCTGCGGGGACGGAGATGGGGCTCTAACATGGCACACAGTCGATGCAGAGTTGGCCTGTCCAGCCGAAACTTCCTGATTACCTCTGTATCGTCCATGTCCGCCAGCAATTGGTATGGGCGGTCAATGTTCGGTCTCCGCCTGGGTTAAATGGCAGAGGACACATGTCAAAGCAACACGGCACATAGCAATTTCGCATACACATCACTGACATGACTGAGCAAGCACATGAGCCACAGCCCAGCTGTCAAGCTGGGACGGCACGGCCACAATACACTTACACAGGTCTCCCAACAATGGCAATGGCAAGTGAGACATACCACTGCCATGTGCATGCACATGGGGATCTAGGCCCCAATGACTTGCGGGGCGTGCTGATGGGGACTGACTGCATATTCGTCAAGCGGCAACGCCACGGCAACATGAGTGTCTGCTGAGCATGGTACTGCTTCCGAGGCTGGATGAGTATGGCACACGACGACGACGATGTGGGCACGGGCTGAGCGGCCAATACAAGTGGGACCTGTGGCACGAGGGGATATGAGACAGTAGTAGGTGTCAGCACTGCACCCTATGTACAGCACTGTACGGATCACAGCTCCCGAAACATTGACTGGTGTCCACATTGACAGCCCCATGCCAAGACGGCTGTGTGCTTGCAGTCACACGTCACAGGTGAGAGGTTACATTGCACGTGCCAGGTGGCAGTCGTACATAGTGGGAGCTGGCATGTGTGTGCATGTGTCTCCTGTTCAGGATCCACCAGATGGGCGCTGACTCTGT